>QMFG01007041.1:662-13073 GCA_003314545.1 Ramaria sp. MG151 | reverse complement strand
CCCGCAGCGTGCCGCATCAACGGCTCTCGACTTCGCCTGCCCAAACAGGCAGATGTTCGATGCCTATATCGTGCTTACTAATGCCATGTGAGTCCCGTTGCTACGAGATGAATGTTACAAAGGGCCTTATTGATGTAAATCCCCCATTCATCCCAGAAAAGCAACATTAATGATAAACCACTACAATTTATATCAACCTTTTTAGGTTTTCCGGTGCAGTACAGTTACTGAGTGATTGTCGAGATTAACTTTGCATTGTGGGAGAGCACTGTTAGTTATCCTCTACGAACCTTTCGATCATCTTAGATGCCGGGGAGGTTTCCCTTCATTTGTAAGCAACTCCCATCGCAAGCCTACGTCTACATTTAGGTTAATGCTCTAAACAACAGAAGGTTGGCGTAGTGGCTTCTCATTTTGCGTTGCTGGTCATCCTCAGGCCAAGACGGTTCGCCAAGGTTTCTCCATCTAGGGCGGTGCGGAATCGATTTTTTCTTTGGTAATGATGTGCTAGGGTTGTCCTTCAACGCCCTTCGCCCATTCCTACTCTTATTCCAAGTCACCTGTCTGAGCCTTTGCGTATGTCCGGTGTATCAAGATAACTAGGTTTCAGTTCTCCTAAATATTCCGACGTACCGTGACCTGCACATGAACATGCACAAAAGACGCCGTCGACATCACTAGAATTGAGTTTTGGAAGCTTTTGGGTTGCAGCGTGGCCTTTGCGCAATCAGCACGTCAACCAACAAACCCTGACTGCGCAACTGGATTTCGCCCTAGGCGTCACTTATCGTGAGTTCAAATAGCCATGAATGAGAAATCCAAACATTCTTTCCCTTTTTTTGAGCGTCAATTAGTACTCGTTATAGTGACGTGGGACAACTATTATGAGGCTCTATCCAGATGGAGACGCGATATCTGATCGTCGTGAATCAATCACCCACATGCATGAGCCAGAAATGGCGTCGAATTTCTCCAGCTGTCAGGACTTGTCTTGTAACACAAGTCATGCCACCTCCGTGACACCGCGACAACCTGCCACAAACACAACCCCCATCTCCAGTACAACATATAATATAAAATATACCTTGGCAGCTTGTATTGGATACCAGACTCACACTACGCAATACCGGATCTCGAGTGCAACTGCCATTGTGACCTGGAGGTACTTATACAGTTGACGTCACAACTTGGCACCACGCACCTGAAAGGGGTGGGGCTAAACATTGGTCTTGGCCTTGGTCCTGGTACCCTACATCGCAAGCAATTTTGCTCGGGAGTTTCCTACTCCGTCTTGACTTCCCAAAAGCTGGATTGGTTCCGGCCGCTTATTCTAACAAGCTGGTCAAGGATACCGAAGAGCAGCCGCCGTCATAAGCGAAATCTACCATTTCCCCGAGGCTACCCGACTCAGGTTACTCAGGGGCTCGAGGACTAGCCCCGCGCAGCCACTCAAGTAGCGAATCTCATTTCCATCTGTTATCTTCGTTTCCATGATTGGTCCAGGAGCTGGGGATTGACGTCCTTGACACAATCTAGTCATGCAGACGGTATTGTAGCTATTTGGACCGCAACCGGATCTGCATCTGCGTTTGGCATTGGGCCGTGCCATTGATCAAGTCTTACGGTATACGTTGGCCTTGAGGTCGTTTACTGACGATCCAAGGTTGGATGAACGTACCTAAGTTGATAGCCGCCTTGCGCGATGCGCTCATGGGAACAGTATTCATCACAGTGCTAGCCAAGTGAGGGCTCGACTAAGGGCCAGATAGCAGATTACACAATTCGTTGATACTTGATTGTTCCTAGGTCGGGGCTACTTATCCTGGACTGAAGCCTGGTGTGGATTAGGTTATTGTCAAACGAAGACGATGGCTCGATAACATTTAAGGCTCTAAAAGCAGATGATAGATGCACGCTGGTGAGTTACGGTGAGTGTCTGATCATTGAGAGGAGATTGTGTTTTGATCACGGACTTTTCAGGCGGAGTATCACGACGAGCTTTCGGAGCCATAAGCAGACACTACAACATCGTGATGTGGTCACAGTTCTTCTCTCAAAGTCAAAGTTGTTCCCTGACATACTGGAAAATTACAAAACATGGATCTCAGCACAACATTTGCTAATTGGGACTTGTGATCAGTGAGTTATGTACCTGGTTTATCAATTGAGAGTCGGGATCTTACCCGGTATTGGTTTAATGCGTTTGAGTCACCCCATGTAGTCAATTCCATGACTGCGCAAGCGTGTGGTGCTTACAGTCTCCATAACATCCTCTTCCGAAGCTTCAATTTCTTGCCTGGCAAAGTATTCCCCTCGGAGATATTGAACGTTGTCGACCACAATACTGCGCAAGTGTAACTCCTATGATTAGTATGTCACTCCTCTGCTTAATGTAATACAGGCAAATTACTAGACCAAGTTTGTATTGATCCAAATGGAGAGAAAAGCTTTTTTAATGGCTGTCCATGCGATATAATTCCCATGTCTTATAAACGTCCCTGTTCATGGATGATGGATGATGTATGCCTGCTCCCCTTCTGGAACTTAAGGGGTGTGATATATGTCGCTGCAAACATGAATGCAATTCTAAAAGCCTCCTCTGCAAAGAATTAAGCAGTCAGGTGCATTATACATACCCTATTATGTACCGGCTTCTTCTAGTGCACTGGAGGACAACAGAGGTGGTGTGGTTATGTGTCCAATTCATCGGGGTAGTGATTGAGTAATCTTGTGGTCTTGAATTGTAAATATGGTATGCGTGGCGACGCATTGTTCAGGGCCGGGATCGCAAGGGTGTGAATGTTTCGGAGTCATCGTCTGATCCGCAAAGGCTCCATAAGGACTTTAGCTTCCAATTGACAATCGAGATCGCTGTTAATGGAGCACCGGTGCGTTTGTGGAATAATGAACGTGTATGTTTTTATAAATACTCGGTGAAGGCGATGGATTTGGACGCGGAAATATTGGGATGCCCTTCAGTCCTCCAGCGGTTCAGGGCCGGGGTCGCTTGATTGCAGGGTAGCTGGAACGTTTAAGCCAAGAACTCGATGTTTATCTGATCCACCCAAGTTCCAAACTGGGTGAGAGCCAGGGCGAGGATTCCGGAAGCGAGTCAACTTCGCACATGTACCTAATTTAAACTGGGTTATTTTGAGAAGGGAAAATGATACACGTGGTGCCAAGGCTGAAAAGGAAAGAGAATTAGGCGGTGGTCATGTAAGGAAATACAAGCGAGATTTGACGATACGTGGGTTAGTGACATTTGTCCTGGGAATTCTACGTGTGACAAAAAATGGAGGTGGGAAGAAACCTGATAGAATCTGATGAGTGGCAGTGACCCTGTCGTTCCCTTTTGTAGCACATCACCGGGGATGGAGAATAGCGGCGATCATGGATGACATTGGACTGTGGACCACTGATAATTGAGGTCGTCATGTCCACCGACCAGAGATCGAGACCGTTAGCACAATAGGGCAGACCTGAGTATCTTTCCTAGTCAAGTCTGGTGATACATGGCTGCGAAGGTGCTACTTGCCGCGGCGGTTATGTAGCGACCCTGCCTTTCCCCATGGAGTGATAAATGATATTGATATCGTTAGAGTGTGGTAGTGATTAAGGATGCGCAAGTGTCGGCCCAGGAGTTACGGCGCAGCATTCGTCGTCGAGCACGGTAAGCATCCTATTGTGAGAGCTGTGGCTGTAAGGGTGGGAGGCTGGTGAGGTCGACCCTGCCATTCCCCGTCTAGTCCATCGCCGAGGTTAGTAGGCTCGTCGTTGATGATGGTGAGGAGGCTGTTCAACCCTGCAGGATTGCGTGGTGGCAGCGGAGAAGGCAATGCCCACTGCGAGGAAGAACGGTGTCACCGAATTGTATTTTGAAATTAAAGCTACTGTTTTTTTTGTGAAATATTTTCTGATAACTCTAAATTGACAGTTGCCAGGCACGGCCGGGGAATACCGCAGAGGTGGCGTTTATTTTCCGGGGAAAAATTGTCCATTTTCTCTTGATAGATATTGTGTGACCCGGGAGCCGGTCACTCTTCGGCTTCTTTATCAAAATCCCCGACAGCCGAGAACGTTGCACGCACAATTCGAACGCTTGTCTAATCCAAAATTGAATATCTCGATATCTGTGCTCTTACTTTGAGGCATCACTAGCTCTCTGACGTCGTTGTCCACATCCTCCAGGGCATCTCCCCATCGTGTGCCTCAACCGCGTTTCACCGTGTACACCTGAATCGTCGCCTCGCACCACAGATCTTGATCCTCGTCACGCTATGCCAATAGTCACTGATACACAACAGCAACGCCCCGACTCTGCTTCTCCAGATACCAAGCCCGCTGTGTCTCGCGGCGCACGCGCGTGCACAGTATGTCGTGCCGCAAAGGTGAGCGGGCTGGAAGCATTCGATGGCGAGGTAGTACGCCCGTTGCCCATCGGTGACTCACGCTCTGCCCCAGATGAAATGCGTCGGTGCAGAAGACGATGGCGCCAAGCCTTGCCAACGCTGCCGCCGTTCTAACCTAGAGTGCGTCTTCGAGAAACACAGACGGGGCAGAAAGCCTGGCTCAAAGTGCGCATCCAGTCCTGTCCTGGTCGTAGCATCAAACATAACATTTCCCACCGCAGACTCTCAGAAGCGTCTAAGATGCTTCGCAAACTCGAAAAGGGCGTCTCTGCCCAGAAGACACAGCGCACTAGTATCACTGAACAACAGTCCCACCAATCCCAAGCACACTATTCCCAGCTACCGCAACAGCCCCATCACCAGCACCCAGTGAGTATTTTCAATGTCCTGAATCATCCTCATCCAACCCAAATCAGCATCAGCACCAACACGACCTCAACCCTCAAGGTCCTCATGTACCATTTCCCGTATCAGATTCTCGCTCCGCGCCACCGCCTTTGACACCCCTCGACTCTACCTTCGCAAGATACGCTCCAGGTCCTGGCCCCCCCGGCCGCGAGCTGTACATCCCCACACAGACCTCACGGCCTTCCAGTACAGGGGCCGGATCTGGACCTGGAGCCGGACCTGGACGGTTCTCCCAACCCCACTCTCAAGGGAACTCGTCTCCCATTCCAATGGACATCGCGCCCCTTCACTCTACAGACCCTTCCTCGCATCTTCCCACCTTACCCCCAATAGATATCCCACCTTCTGCACACCCACCACCCCCCTCTACATCAACCAACTCTACTACTATGGACGCCACCGCGCACTCTCGCACACGAATACATACACAGGCACGCCCAGAATCCTCCACTTACCCCACCCGCCTTTCTCCCTCTCCCTCCCACTCCAATACCGCTTCGGAAGATGACGAAGACAATCCCCTCTCTGACGCGGACGACACAATGTCCATGTCCATGTATCCTGCGCCGATGGTAGAACGCGAACAAAGGGGCCGGAGAAGCAGCTACTTTGGTACGGTGTTGATGGGACATGGGCGGTCGCATCCGGGACATACGCGTGAGCTGGGTTTTATGGTGTTCGGCATATGTGCATTCTACTGACGTTCCGTGGTTTCTGTTGGTTAGTACCTACACATGTGGGAGTTGGGCATGGATCGCCCGGGGAGCGGAGAGGACGTGTACATGCGCAAGGGAAGCATGCACGGAAGGAAGAGGGCAAGCTGGGCCGGGGGACGCAGAGTCCGTCGTCGACGGGGACCCCGGTACAAAGACATGCGATGGTAGGGATGGGGCAAGGAACAGGCAATGACGGAGGGAGACAAGGACAGGGATTAGGACAGTGTGGTGTAGTGGGTGGGAAACAGGGAGGACAAGGAACGGGACAGAACGATGGGTCGGCGGGATTGGGTGGAGCGGGAGCGGGGCAGATCGATGCAGAGATTGGCGTACCACTACATCGCCTCGGACAGCCGGGTGTAGGACAGGGGGCGGGTGTGGAGGATCCGGTTAGTGCGGGGCTTATTGAGGAGAGCGAGCTGCTCGGTTTGTTTGATATGGTGAGTGGGGAGCTGCTTTTGTTATTGTCTCGGGTTGTCGTGTGGTCAGAGAAAGGGGTCAAGCCAGGCTCTGCAGGCGCTGTGTTGTTTTGTGGGATTGGCCTTTTTTCTTCTTTCTTTTTGGGCATTTTGTTCCATGGTGTGCTGATGATTCTTTCTGCTTATGTTTCCGCATCATTGTTGCTTTATCGTCGTCCCTCATGATTGGCGGCATGCTGCACCTACCTGTTTGCGTGCTCTTCCAACTCTCCCGGTTTGAATATTCGTCCTGGGACATTTTCCTTTTGAATCTAGATTTTCGTGCGACTCAATCCTTTTATCAACCTTTTCGATGCGGGGCTCCACACTCCCACCTACATCCGCTCCCGCTGCCCGCTGCTTTTCACAGCCCTGCTCATGGTCGGCGCCAAGTTCTGGAAGCCGGATGTGTTCCGCAGCGTGCAGCGTATGGCAGAGGACCTCAGCGTGCGCGCGTGGCGCGAGGGGTGGAAGGGCGTAGAGATAGTGCAGGCGTTCATGTGCTTGACTTATTGGAAGGAACCGGATGATTCGGTGTGTGGATGTTTTGCGCTTCATTACTCCTTTTTTTGCAATGTATGCTGACGAATGTTGTAGAGGACATGGACGTATATCGGATATGTAAGTTTTCCATTCCATCTTCATATTCCTAAGTCACCGGATCAATGTCTCTTGCTCTTCTATTTCAGGCCGCCCGCATGGCCGTTGAGCTTGGCCTGAACACATACACCCCGCACCCGCCCCCGGACGAATCGCACCAAGCGCGGCTCGAGAGACGGAACAGGGAGCGCACGTACCTCGTGCTATGGGTGCACGACCGGAGCTTGAGCATGCAGACGGGGAGGATGTGGATGTTACCAGAAGTGAGTTGGTCATTAGTTGTGCGTCTTTGATGGGAGGAAAGTTGATAGATTTTTTCTTCCTCCCCGTTCCAATTGCGGTTTTGATTGTGTGACGCTACGTGTTCTATGCTACTCGACTCGCTGAACATCGTATAATCCGCCGGATCGCTTATTTGACGACTTCACTGTTAATTTTATTGCTCTGTTACGCCTCAATCACACGTTCCCCAACGCCTTGACACTTTCCTTATTCGCTCCTGCACCCTCCATAAACTTTACCCAGGACGACCTCATCCGCCACTCCTCGACCTGGCACCACTCTAGCACGCTCCTACCCATTGACGTTGTTGTCACCGCTCAAGTGCAACTACGATACATCGCCGCCGAGGTAACTGACGTCTTCTTTCTCCACCGTGCACGCGCCTTGCATACACCCGTCGTACACCACTTACCAGGGCAGGGCGGGCAGAGTACTACGCAGCAGGGGTCGCCGCGGCAGACTTCTGCAGAAGGGGGCGATAGTTCTTTCCCATCGGGCTACGACTACTCACCGGCCGATGTAAACTACGAGATCCTGCTCCGTGGTTGTAACCGCAAGCTCCAGATGTGGGAGAACACGTGGGCTGATATTGTTGGCCGTAGTGGGTCTCCAGAACTCTTGGGTTCTCATGACACTTGAACTGACCATCTTGATTTTTTCTTTTTCTTTTTGCTCCGTACCAACCGTACATGCGTTACCAGCCGGCAGCGGCCAGTTCCACGTTTCCTTCTTGCTCTTTTTCAAGCTTCACGTCCGCCTCTTCCTCAATTCCTTCGGTCTTCAGTCCTCGCTTTTCCAATCCACGCGGGGCTCCCCGAGTCTCCCTGCGCTGAGCGTGTGCTATTCGAGCGCGGTGGAGACTTTGAAGCTCGTGGCGGGGGAGTTTGCCAAAGTTGATATGTTGGTGAGTGTCGGTTTTTTTTTTGGTTTGACTTTAGCTAGTTTGAAGATTGGGGGTGATTAGTTGTACTTTTTATAGGATTGGAAACGTACTTTTGTTTCGTCGTTTCTCGTGAAAGGCGAGAGGGGCGGTCCTTTCCGTTCTTTCTTTTGTTGGAGGGCCGTTCTTTTTTGAGAAAAAGGATTAAATTTTTGTTTCATGGTGGTTTATGATGTTTCTGTTTCACATGGCACTTTCCTTCCATTTTTCCCTACTAGTAACAGCTATTGATGCCGCTCTTTGCCATTTGCTAGCGCTATGGGCAAGACTCGATAACGGTTATGACAGCATATTCGGCTGTTTTTTTGCTGAAGGTAGGTTTCGTGCCATGATGCGTGGAGGGTCTGAGCTCAACCACTGCCTTGCTTGCTTTACTCCTCGTCTTTCCTTCCTTCCCTACCCTCACGCGTCCACACCTACCCTTCCTAACTTGTCGTATCAATTTTGCGTTTGGTTTCATTCTCAGCTTCTCCGTTCCCCATCCACATCTTCCGAAGTCCCCGAGGGCTCTCAAGAGCACGTCTACTCCCTCATCACTGCCGCTGCCGACGCCTATCAAGATGCCGCCAAGAACATGCCCACCTCACTGGATTACCAAGGGCGATTTTTGCGCGCGTTGGTCCTGAAGGACAAAGCACTGCGGAGGCGGCAGGCGGAGCGAGAAAGGCGGGGAGGCGAAGGGCAAGGGTTGCAGCATGGGAGGAATTTGCGGCAATCCCACGACCAGCCACAACAGCATGAACAACGGAATGAGTTTCATGCGGCATCCCATGAAGTATCCTCGACCGCCGGGCATGCGGCGGCGTCGACTCTGGCGAGGCTGACGCCGCCACATAGTGCGTCAATGCCGTATGGGAGGGTCGGGATGAATGGTGATAACACCAATAGTCCTAATGGCAATATCAATAACAGTATTGCCAATATCAACACCGGCAACAACGCCACTTCCTCCGCTAATGGCACAGCTCACCGCTCCGGGACTGCCCTTCTCAGCTCTAGCCTTTACGAACCCCGCCCCTCGCACGCTCCAGTCTCCACCCCGCTCCCGCTCCCTACCGGCCCCCTCTCCGCATCCATATCTGCTTCTCAACCTCAACCCCAATCCCACGCCTCTTTTAACCCCAACGCTCAAGCCTCCTACAGTGCCCATGGCTGGCACTTTCCAGCGTCGCCTCACCTCCCCGCACACCCACTCGTTTCGCCTGATGGAGATATGGCGCTCGAGCCCCAGGTGTCATTTGGGCAGAGCAGTGCATGCGTTGCTAGTGGCGGAGGGCCTGGGCCTACGGGAGGGATGGATATGAGTGGCGCTGTTGGAGACGGAGAGCTGAATATGAAGATGGAGCTGGCATATTGGTATAACATGCATTCGGAGATGGGTGAGTGGGCGTAGTGGTATTTGGCTTTGGGGATCATAATGCTGACAGTTGTACCTGTGTGACTTGTGGCTTGCGCAGGCTACGGAAGTGGGGCCCCCCCGACGTCGTACGTAACCCTTCCGAACTACCGACTAGACCAGGTACAGCAACCCTTTGTGCCCAACGGCCTCTCAGGGGGTTAAACTGCTCCAGTTCGAAACTTGTACCACCGTCAGTCACTCACCAACTCTCTGAACTCCCTTGCCAGTTCCTTTACAATTCCACTGGTGTTTACAACTCAATTCCCAGATCCGCACCTCAACTGCGGCGTCACGTCCGGATCAAACAAAGTCTACGGAGGTTCATGTCGCCAGCTTTTCCATTATTCATCCGTTCTCTTTGTGCATTCTCTGGTTTGTGTTAGATTAGACTCGCTTCACTCGTTTGTTTTGTGTGCTACTCTCTGCGTTAGTGCTTCCATGTTTTCAGTCTATGGCCGTGTCAGGTCTAGTTTTCAGTGTCAGTGTCAGACCCCATTCCATGTTCGTGTCTACGCCGTGTCATTGACACGCGTTGTTTGCTTCTTGTCGCCCCATCTCATGTAATATTTTCGTGCTGTTGTGGCAGGCAGCGCACACCTAGTGTACATCCAAACCTATCCATGTGACTGTTCTGGGTAGCTATCGTATGTACTACTCAAGAACTCTTTTTATCAGGTTAGAGGCTTGCATTTGTGAATTTATAGTGCTATGCAATGTTAAGTAGGTTGATTTGAATAGAAGAAAGGTATTGAAGGAAGGGAAGGGAAGGGAAATGAAATGTAGTTATACTTACTTTACGATGTAGCATCGTCTGGCCCTATCAGTACAACGAAAACATTCCTCCCAACAGCAGCTGCCAACCGCGGATGAACCACGCCACCCGGGCGAAACCCACTCGCTGCAGGTGCCCCTAGCCAGTCAAAGTCACGCACACGGTGTGGGCGAGGGCGCAGCACAAGGGCGCGCGGCGCGCTCTGCGCATAGGCGGTGCTGTGGATATGGATCGTGGCGTCGTCGAGGGGGGAGAGGGAGGAGAGAGCGAAGAGATGGGATGAGGTAGGGCACCAGCTAGTTGAGGAAGGGAGAGAAGTTGGAGGGAGGTGTAGACGGTGAGGTCAGGGAATGGGGGATAGGAAGGACATGTGAGTTCAGGGAACAGGAGGATAGGAGGGAGGATGTGTGATGGGCGGATAGGGTGAAGGAGAATGAGTGAGCGAAAGAAAGAGAAATGGAATGAGTGTATGTACCGAAAGCGATGAGTACCATGGATAAAGCCTTGTCCTGTAGCGATAGGTTTTCCACCTTGCAGTTTTCGCATGTCCCAGACAGACCAGCGCGACCCATATGCTGCACCCACGCTGTCGATCCAAGAGGGCACCATTCAGCTCTTCTAGACAAGAAGTCGGGGGTTGCAATGAGCTCACGTACATATTGAAGTCCTGGTACTGCCACGCCACCGAGCCGCCCCACACGGTCTGCATCCCTGTCCGTGCGTCTGCCAGGGCACGCGGGTCGACCAACTGCGCGATGCTGAGTCCACGATACCGCTCGTCGGGATCCTTGTCTGCGGGGTCTACGCGCCAGTCGACGACGAACACGGAGCCCTGGGAGTCAGAGACTACGAGCTCTTTTGAGGTGGAGGGATGCGAGGCGACGGAGTGGAGGGGGTGCGCATAGGGAACAGCGAATGCGAGAGGCTCCGGGCGAATGGTGGGGGTGGAGGAGCGACGCGGCGCTCTTGCCGGTGAAGTAGCAGGCGACTCGTCTTCCGTTGGGGGTGACAGGTCCCAGAAGAGGAGGACCTTGTCGTCTGCAGGACATGGTGAAGCACTGGTTAGCTGTTATAAATACGAAGCGTACCGGACACTGATGCCAGATACCGATAACTGTCCTCTCCAAATCCTCCACACCATGTGAGATCGTTGACCTTTCGTCTGTGGCCGCTCAGTCTTTCTCCAAAGACAAAAATGTTCTCAGTCACTTCATCGTGTGATTTTGTTAAAAGTTTTAAGTTCAAATCCTCGCCTGCAGCGACCAACCTGTGCAAAAATCTAGAAGTAGACATGCATGAAATCATGTACTACTCACTCGAGAAACCAAGCGTCCACTTGTGAGGGAGATGTCGTCCTTGGAGACCACGCCAATGCCGTTACACGTGTGCCGATATTGAACGACGCAAGCACGCTGCATGAGTCCTCGCTCTACTGCGTGTCTGCAGGCATCACGTGATCAAAGACAAGGCCACTTACTATCTGCAATACCTCAACAGAATGATCTCCTCCGATAGCGAGAAGGTCTGCTGCATATGGATTAGGGCAACCGCGTAAGACACCAACGTCTGTTCCATGCTGGTACTCCAGTTGAATGCTCATCTTGCGGAAGCAAGTTGCATACTAAGCGATATTAAGCGCTTACATCAACAGCAGACACTTGAGTTAGATCTAGACGACTGCGGGTACAAGAAAGATTCCCCATCAGGAAAACTTGGAAGAAAACCTGAATTTTATAGACCCAGAAATCTCAAGTTTTTCAATGCTTGTTCAGCATTGCAAAGTTTTTTGTCATAGTTTTATGGGTGATGTGACCCTTGGAAAACTGGAAATTTTTGTATGAGGCTCTGCAGTTCATATTAGATAAGCCTGTGCCCTTCTGACTTCAAGATGATGGTGGTTGCAGTCAATTTAATGAGCAGCCTCCTGTTAAGAACTGAGATTGGATGTATCATCAATTTCTTAAGTCTGAGATCCTAGTGCCAAGTGGAACCAAGGCTTGGTGATCCAGATCTGTGCCAACTCAGCATCCTGTCCATTTATTTCAGAGGGCCCAAGATGCTCAAGGTTCAGGCAAAGCCTTAAGGATTAAGTGTAGCCTATAAGAAACATACTTATAATCCAATCTTAATCAATATCAGAACTGAGGACTAGAGTATATGAGTGTGGTCTTATATACAGTGACTGTCAGAGCCCGTTCTTGACCGATTCCCAAGCCCTTGGACCCCCAGGCCCGAATCCCCGACCACCATGTTTCACCTATTCATACCTCACATTTGATCTTCCCCCTTTGTAGCTTGCGACTGTCAGGGGACAACTAGTTCATCCCCCTTATCTCCTGATTTCCTTCCATCTATTTCCCTTATTTCCTTTCTTCCTTCTACTCCTACTACCTTTTTAACTATTCTTTTATCCTTTTCCTTTGCTGA
>QMFG01007031.1:0-10898 GCA_003314545.1 Ramaria sp. MG151 | reverse complement strand
ACAAGACAAACTAACATGGCTTGTCATAAAAGGCAATGCAGATCCCACACGAGATGTACTCCAAGTGGATTGGAGAAGGCAAATACAATAACACCCTTGGCAAATCTTTTCACGGTATGAGGAAGGATTTAGCTGATTTCTGTGCAAAAATATCATACGCACCATGGAAAGGCAGCACTATACGATCCTTCTTTAATACCTGGGATTTGTTGAGATCTAACAAACAACACCTAATTTACTCAAGCGCAGAGAGTTACATTGACTGACAACATGTTATGTTGGCCAGTGGATATGCTTGGCGGTGGTTGGAAGACACATGTCGACAAGAGTGTGAAGTACAATTCGATGAAGCCATACGTCCTGATCATCCCATGTGGATACATGACATAATGAAATTAATCAAGGAATTTTTTGAAGTAGGAATTGATCAAATTCAATCATTTGATTCATCTGCTGAGTATTACCATACAGCGCAGGGCCTCAAAAGTCCTAAAAATACACCGAAGCCATTATACACCCTTCGAGCGAATGCCAAACAAGACCTATGATTTGCAACTTCCCCGTCTCTGGCCAAGCGAGGCACAACTACATCACAAAGTATTGGACACTACGATACAGGTTGTAGGGGAATGGCTGAACTATCCCGACTTCACTAGTACTGCAAAACGCCAGGGGCAGTTCATCCACATATTGTTGAAGAACATCACAACTGTGGATATCCTACTACTGGATGTAGTGTGGGAAGCGTTTTTACACCCTAAATCACACCTTCTAACTTCCAGATCTAACCGGATCAGCATGGATCATATGATCACTTTAGAAAAATCATTATCTCACAACCAGCTGACTCAAAAAAACTCAAAAGAGAGAAGACTACTCGCTAAGATTGGGGAAGTCATGCGCCCTTTTGGTGCATGCACAGTTATGAGACCACTCAAAGACAATGTAGCAGATGCGACACAATACATCTGCCGATTTCTACGTTATGTCCTACCCATCGCTTCTCAACCCCTTCCAAATCATAGCGACCCTCCATTGATTGCCTTTATCAAAACAAATACAGACCAATTTTTGCCTTTCCGGGAACTAGCCAGGTCACGGCATATTCTGAGGGGCATGGAAGGGCCATATTCAGAACACTACATGAAAAAGCCATGTGGGTTATTCAGCGCACTCCTATTCAGGGGGGTGACAATGTCCACAAAAGCCATTGAAGACAATCATCACAACCGCTTTGACAGCTTGTCTTCATGGCAAAAATATGTAGAAGAAGTAAAAGAAAAACAAGACGATTGGAGAGGGTATTTAACAGACACTGCAGCATTTGGAACACCAAACAATCAACGGGGGCTTGATAATGTACCTAAATACTGGGAAAGTTGTCAAGATTGGGTTGATTGGCTTAAGGACATGACGAGTTTTACTGATCTATTTGATTATTTAGGACGATGGGATAAAACGTGAGTTATTGCTTCAACAATAAAGCATGGCTAATTATGACTCCATTCAGAGGGAAGGTATTTCCACAAATTGGATCCTTAATGGCATTCTCCATTGCGATTGATATTTCATATACAAAAGTTATACCTCAGGCCACAACCTGTGAAATAGGTCACATCATCCACGGCATTAGCAGAGGGTCTTACAAACAGATGCTACGGCTTGGATTAATTGAAAAAGACAGCACTTCTACAGATTGTGCGGATGCATATACAGATCTGTATGCATGTGTACAAGATGAGCTTACAGACGAGGAGAAGCAGTTGATGCATTTTGATATTTACATGCTTGAGCATTCACTTTGTAAACTAACACGCCTAGCCACTAGACTCGGTTATATGGAAAACTAGAGAAGAATGTCTTCTTATTTTTATTTATTGATCCCAAGTACTATTCTCTGATAACAAGGTAAAATCATGGTTATTCATTATTTATTTCTAAACTGAATAACAGCCATAGGAAAACGACTTTCATTATTTCACATAGCCTACGGCGCCAAAAGTAATTAGGGTTAAGGGTTTAGCTTAATACAGGTCTCTTGCTTTAACCAGGAACGGATTAAAAAAATTAACAACTCAAATTGGTAAAATGATAAGCAACCTATATGATCCACTGATGATCAAGAGAAAAGAGTGACAGGAGAAGGAGAAAAATAGGAATTGGGTGAATGTTTATATTATTAAGCAACAGGATACACGAGTATCCAAAGTAGAGAGATTGACTTTTTACAATCCACCCACAAATTGAAAACACTATTTATTTATGCTAACCATTCCTAAACCCAGCATCCACATTCAGGTCGCAAGACCCCGGGTATACACTTGATTTCCCAGAAGGTTATTAAGAATGTATACTAGGATACGGTCATTAGAGTCGGACATTGAAAAGTAAACAAATTGTAACGACACCGTGGGAATGGCTTATATAAAGTGTATTCGTGGGAACGGGATATGGGCCGTGAGAACAAACAGTGGATTATGTGGGGGGGTCCAATATAACAAAAAACCTCTTCTCCCTTCGGGGAATCGGTAAAAAACTTCATGCTGATATTAAAGCTCACCTGCCCGCAGACCCTGAGGCTCTGAAACACCTTGGTGACACCTCTGACCTGAGATTGACGTGATCCGAAGACGGATTCTTGAAACACAATGACTGAATATATGTCCCCGAGGCTGACGATCTTCGGCTCCGAGTACTACAATACAAACATGACCACATACTCGCAGGACACTTCGGTCAGAACCAGACTCTGACGGCCAGACCGAACGTACTAACCAGACGTTAGAACAATATCTCCGAGTGTATAGTAACTACCAACAGAACAATTGGGCAGACCTACTTCCACTCGCCAAATTTGCCTACAACAACGCCCTGAACGCCACAACTCGCATATCACCATTCTTTGCAAACAAAGGATACCACCCAAACATTTCAGTACACCCTGACCGAGACCTCGCCTCCTCTCAGGCCTGTTAAGAACTGAATCTTAGCGGAGGCAGATTGAATGTTGGGACTCAATATAGAGTTGACCAAGGTTTGGGGTTGGTTGCCAAGGGGGGCCGAGGCTCGGTGAACGGGTCGAGTGGGACTTGGCTTCAGCTTATGTGCTGCGCCAGCTCAGAGTCCTGTCCCGTATTTCGGACGAGGCCCGAGGTCACCCGAAGTTTGGGCGTGACCTTAGCGAAAGGGTCGAAAGTGTGTAGAAATTAAGCAAGGTGTATTGGGGTATCTTAGTTGATATCAGAACTGATTATCATGTACATGAATGAGTGAATTATATACGAGAGGGTTCAGGGATCGGTGACCGAATGACCGAGGTCAGGGCCGTAAGCTATGAGGGGAAGAGATCAAACAGAAGGTATGAATAGATGAAATGTGATGGTTGGGGATTCGGGCCCAGAGGCCCGAGGTTTTGGTTGGGTTCTGACAGGGCCCGAGACTTCGTGGTCAACCTAGACCAGCTACACCAGGTACTAAGGGAGCAAATCAAACTGGCTCAATCCTGCTACCAGGTCTCGGCCGACGCATGAAGACATCCGGCCCCCGAACTCCCGATCGGTTCTCACACCTTCGTCAAAGCACAATTCTTCCGCACCACCTGACCCTTGAAGAAACTAGCCGAAAAGTACCTCAGCCCCTTCGAAGTCCTCGGCCAACCCGGCTCACACTCGTATATCTTACAGCTCCCGGACAGCATGCATGCAGTTCACCCCATCTTCCATGTCTCAATGCTCAAACCTTCGGTCCCGAACACTATTCCCAACCGAACCGAACCCCCACCACCGCCCATCAAAATCAACGGTGAACCCGAATATGAGGTATCCGAGATCCTCGACTCCAAACTGGACAAGCGTCAAAGACCCTGCAACCTCCTATACCTAGTCCGATGGACCGGTTACGAAGGTACCAACGAAGAGACATCGTGGATCCTCGCGACCAAGCTCGGACATGCGTCTGAAATTGTGACCAAGTTCCACTCCGCCTACCCTGCCAAACCCGGGCCTTGGAACCCATAAACCTTCATTCTTTTCTTTCTCTCCCTTAGACACAATCAAAAAAAAAAAAAATAATAATAATAAATAATAATAATAACTATATACAACCGAACTCCCGAACTCCTGAACCCGAACTTTACCCTTCCTCTCTTTCTCATGTCCTTCTTACTTACACCCGAACATCCGAATACCCGAACCCGAGCTTTATCCTTTCTTTCCTAAGTCCCTTTCCACTTACATAGACCTGAGGCCGAACCCGAACTGAACTCACACCGAAAAAAAAAAAAAATCCTTTTATTATCCTCTATTACAACCATCTACTCCATAGTCTCCTCCTCCCTCTCCTTCCCCTTTCCCTTGTCAACCCGAACTTCCGACTCTATGTGCCCCTCCGAACCCTCCCGAACCCCCGACCCCCGCTCGCCCAAATCCTCGTCCCCATCCACACCTGCCCGAGGCTCGGGCACAAGCTCGCCCGACCAAACAACTGCGGTCCCTCGCAGTCCCCTCTCGATGAGCTTGAAGCTCATCGAAATGTCCTCCACTGCGATCACCCCTCGGTGGTCCAACTGAACCTTCCCTCGCACGACCTCGGTCAGGTCGCGCAAGGCATTCACCGTCTGCCTCTCCAGATGGTTCCCCTCTTTGAGCGCATCTACGATACGCTCGAAGTAACCCTCGAGCATGGAGGGCTCCCGAGCAATTGGGGCCGCCTGCGAGACAGCCCCCTTGACCCTCTTCACCGGTCGCTCGGCCCCCTCCTCACTCTCGGGTCCCGAATCTTGGGTCCGGAGCCTCTTTGGCTCCTTCCCTCAGGCATCCTCAGGCCACATGCAGGCCACCTTACGCTTGCGGCACCTCAGGCATGAAGCCCCCGAGATGCCAAGCTCACCCACCTTGCCGCAGAAGCAGCACTTGTTGCAAATTCTCTGAAACAAAATCAGCAAAATTAATAATATTCAATCATTACACTCATACTCACCTTACCGCTCCCTGACGTCCCCTTACCCTCGGCCGCCTTCTCGGCCTTCCGCTTTACCCCAGCCCCAAGGGGTTTCCTTGTTGTTTCGGGCCTCGATGGCCCCGCCTCTGCCCGCACGGGCATCTGAGCCGTCGCCAAGGGCTGCTTCTCGGCCGTTTCGGCCCTGGCCTTAGCCTCGGCCTCGGCCTTCGCTTTCACCTCAGCATCCGCCTTTGCCTTTGCCTCGGCCTCAGCTTTGGCTTTGGCCTCCGCCCTTTCACGGGCCTCCCGCTTGGCCTTTGCCTTTTCTTGAGCGAGCCTCTTGGCCCGCTCCTTTTCCTCCTTCTTGGCGGCCTCCAATTCCTGCATCTCGCGCTGGAGACGTGTGCGCTTGTCTGCGGTCGTTTCAGGGGCGGTTGTGGGGGACATTTTTGTCTTAGCGTTTACCCATGATGGAATGCGCCTCTTATATCTCAAACCACCGGAACGTGTCATGTGACCTCGGCCCCCAACACGTAAAAAATTACCTAAAGGCTTCATGGGTTCAGCCTTAAGAGGGGGGTACTGTCAGAACCCATCCCTGACCGTCACGTTTCACCTAATTATACTTCATGTTTGATCTCTTCCCTTCATAACTTACGACCCTGACCTCGGTCATTCAGTCACCGATCTCCGAGCCCTCTCATATATAAATCGCTCATTCATGTACATGATAACCGGTTCTGATATCGACTAAGATACCCCAATATACCTTGCTTAATCTCTATGCTCTTTCGTCCCTTTTGCTAAGGTCACGCCTGAACTTTGGGTGACCTCAGGCCTCGTCCGAAATACGGGACAAGACTCTGAGCTGGCGCAGCACATAGGCTGAAGCCAAGTCCCACTCGACCCGTTTGCCAAGCCTCGGCCCCCCTCGGCCCCCCAACCCCGAACCTCGGTTGACTCTATATTGAGTCCCAACCTTCACTCTGCCTCCGCTAAGATTCAGTTCTTAACAGTAATGCTGGCTGAAATAAAAGAAATATCAAAAGAAAAAATAGTAAAGAAATATGTCCATATCTTTGCTCAATTTCCTTCCTAACACTCCCCCTCAAACATGACAAACTCCTAAGATATTTAGGAGGTGGGCATGTTTGCAAATATTAAGTGCCTTGGTAAGGATGTCGGCCAGATTGTCGGATGAGTTAATATAATGAAGCTTGATGTTGCCATCGGTAATTTGATTGCGTGTATAGTGAAAGTGAATGTCGATATGCTTGGTACGGTTATTGTTGATGTTGTTGTTTGAGAATGTAATGGAAGATTGATTGTTGGTGAATATGGGAGAGGGGATAAATGAATGTTTGAAGTCGTTTCCTAGTCTGATGATCCAGATGCCTTCGGCCGATGCAAATGATCTCGCAATTAATTTGGACTCCATTGATGATTGTGCCACAATGTGTTGCTTCTTCGATGCCCAGCATATGGGTGCGCTGTTAAACATGAATAGCCAGCCTGACATTGATTTCCTGTCATTAAGGTCTCCTGCGAAATCAGCATCAACATACCCTGCGAGATTATGGGCATAGCCTTCAATCCCTTCTCCTATGGATCTATAGACTATGCCGTGATCCTTCGTGTGTAACAGGTAACATACGATTCGCTTGGCCGCTGTCACGATCACAATTTGGACATTCCATTCATATCATCCTCGTTCTGAAGCAATCCTTCCGAAGCATTTCGTCCAAAATCCGAAGCAACATACCCACATTCCCATCAATTTTATCCAACAACTCTTTTATCTATCATTTCGACTCAAACACTCCATCTAGTGAAACAATCCCTGTGAAACAATCATTGGTCAGGTCCAATCATATTCTTTTTTTAGAAAAGAACCACCCTGACTATCCCCATCACTATCCCCATCTTTCACCATAAAATTATGGATTGAGTTATTCATATTCACTCAAAGCTTGCGATGACATGCCATATCATCAGACTTGATGATATGAACATTCTAGACTCTCATAATGACTCTTCGAAAGATTTAGGCATGGCTATCTCTACCCAAAAAGCCATACAATTTGGAAACATGTTTCAGGAGCTGGTAATAGTCTATTATCCCTTTTTCTTCATTCTGTTAAGAACAGAATCTTAGTGGAGGCAGAGTGAAGGTTGGGACTCAATATGGAGTCGACCAAGGTTCGGGGTCGGGGGGCCGAGGGGGGCCGAGGCTCGGCAAACAGGTCGAATGGGACTTGGCTTCAGCTTATGTGCTGCGCCAGCTCAGAGTCCTGTCCCATATTTCAGGTGAGGCCTGAGGTCACCCGAAGTTCAGGCATGACCTTAGCGAGAGAGATTAAAGTAGAATGTATTAGGTATCTTAGTTGATATCAGAACTGATTATCATGTACAAGAATGAGTGAATTATATTTGAGAGGGTTCGGGGATCGGTGACCGAATGACCGAGGTCAGGGTCATAAGCTATGAGGGGGAGAGATCAAACATGAGGTATGAATAGGTGAAACGTGATGGTCAGGGGTTCGGGCCCGGAGGCCCGAGGTTTCGGCCAGGTTCTGACAGTACCCCCCCCTTAAGGCTGAACCCGTGAAGCCTTTAGGTAAATTTTATGTGTTGGGGGCTGGGGTCACGTGACGAGTTTGGTGGCTTGGGATATAAAAGCTGCCAGGGGTAGAGGACAGACCATAAGCGCCCCCCTGCGAGATTTTCACTATGTCCACTACACCCACCCCTGAAACGACTGCGGAAAGGCGCGCTCGCTTATTGCGCAAAATGCAGGAGCTGGAGATTGCGGAGAAAGAAGAGGCCCGTAAGAAGGCTGAGCAGGAGGAGCGGGAGCAAGTGGAGAAGCTCACTCAGGAGAAGGCGAAGGCAGATAGGGAGGCCCGCGAGAAGGCCGAGGCGAAGAAGAAGGCCAAGGCCAAGCAAAAGGCTGAGGCTGAGGCCAAGAGAAAGGCTGAGGCAAAAAAGCAGGCTGAGATGAAGGGGAAGGCAAAGGTGGCGCCTGAGCGATTGGCCCGAAGCGCGGCCGAGAACGAGGATGGAGAGTCTGGGGTGACCGAGAACGCGGCGAGTGGGAGTGGAGTGAGTAGAGGGTGTTCAGTGCCAGTGAGTGACTTCAAAAAAAAAAAAAAATTTTCTTTCATTGGTTTGGTGTTAATGGTAAGTTTAGAAGTCTAGTGTCCCTTGGCGTTGGGGGGAGCGGTGCAAGCTTGGGGTCTCTGGTGCCTTGTGCATCCAGTGTCGTGAGCGGAAGGTGGCCTGCACTTGGCCTGGAGAAGCCGGGAAGGAGAAGACGCCGAGGGCACCGAAGAGGCCGAGGTCTGAGAGCTCGGAGGCTGAGAGTATGGACATAGCCCAGCCGTCGAAAAGGACAAAGACGACTGCGGCGTCGGGTCCCCAATCGCGTCGAGTAACCGAGACCGCATTTTCACAGGCAACCGATGCTTGGGAGGAGTCGAATCGGTTGCGGAAGCAGGAGGTGGCCGCACTGCGGTTGATAGCTGAGGGGTCAGCTCAGAGGGCTCAGGCGGCCGAGAGGCGGGCGGATATGGCTGAGGCGATGGCCATCAATCTTTGGCATATTGCCGAAGATGTGAATAGGATAGTGGGGCTGAGGTTGTAACCGGGCTCAGGGGTTTCAGATGTTTCAGGGGATGGGGCCGAGCCGAGGGTGATGGATATCGAGCTCCGGGTGGATTGAGGGACCAAGGGGCAGGGTTCTGGGGTTCGGGAGGGTTCAGAGGGGCATGTGGAGACCGAGGTTCGGGTGGATGAGAACGAAAAGGAGAGGGAGGAGGAGGAGACTCTGGAAGAGAGTCAATTGTAATAGAGAGAAAACACTAGTAATAATAATAATAATTTTTTTTTTCAGTGTGAATTTGGTTCGGTCTCGGGTTCGAGTAAGTAAAATGGACTTAAGAAAGAAGAAAGGTGGAGTTCGGGTTTGGGAGTGTGAATCGTGGGTTTGGTCTTGGGTTCGGATAAGTAGGAGGGACTTAAGAAAGAGAGGAAGTATAAAGCTCGGGTTCAGGTGTTTGGGAGTTCGGTTGTATATAGTTATTTTGTTATGATGAAGGAATAAAAGATTATTATTTCTTTTTTGATTGTGTCTAAGGGAGAGATCTTGTGAGAGAAAGAAAAGAATGAGGGTTCGGGTTACGGGTTCCAAGGCCCGGGTTTGGCAGGGTAGGCGGAGTGGAACTCGGTCACAATTTCGGACACATGTCCGAGTTTGGTCACGAGGATCCACGATGTTTCTTTGTCGGTCCCTTTGTAACCGGCCCATCAGACTAGGCATAGGAGGTTGCAGGGTCTTTGATGCTTGTCCAGTTTGGAGTCGAGGATCTCGGATACCTCATATTCAGGTTTGCAGTTGATTTCAATGGGCGGTGGCGGAGGTTCGGTTCGGTTGGGAAAAGTGTTTGGGACCGAAGGTTCAAGCAGGGGTGAACTGCATGCATGCTGTCCGGGAGCTGTAAGATATACGAGTGTGAGCCGGGTTGGCCGAGGACTTCGAAGGGGCAGAGGTACTTTTCGGCTAGTTTCTTCGAGGGTTGGGTGGTGCAGAAGAATTGTGCTTTGACGAAGGCGTGAGAACCAATCGGGAGCTTGGGGGCCAGGTGTCTTCGGGCGTCGGCCGAGACCAGGTAGCGGGATTGAGCCAGTTTGATTTGCTCCCTTAGTACCTGGTGTAGCTGGTCTAGGTCGATCGCGAAGTCTTGGGCCCGGGAGGAGGCGAGGTCTCAGTTGGGGTGGACCGAGATGTTCGGGTGGTATCCTTTGTTCGCAAAGAATGGTGATACGCCCGTCGTGGCGCTCAGGGCGTTGTTGTAAGCGAATTCGGCGAGTGGAAGTAGGTTTGCCCAATTGTTCTGTTAGTAGTTACTATACACTCGGAGATATTTTTCCAACGTTTGGTTACTACGTTCGGTCTGACCATTGCCCTCGGGGTGATAACCTGAGGTGAAGTGAAGGGTCATGTCTAAGGCTTTACCCAGTCATTTAAAGAAGTGGGAGACGAACTCCAAACCTCTGTCCAAGGTTACGTGCGGGTACACCGTGTTTTGAAAAGACATGTAGGAGGAAGAGCTTTGCGAGGTCGGCCGAGGTGACCGTGTCGTGCATTGGAATAAATATCACTTGTTTTGTTAGTCAGTCGACAACTACCAGTATTGCGGTGTAGCCAGCAGACCGAGGCAGCTGTTCGATGAAGTCCATGGATATTGAGTTCAAGGGCTGTTCGGGGATCGGGAGCTGTTTGAGGAAGCCATAGGGCTTGTGATGTTGGGGTTTGGAGCGTGAGCACGTGGTGCAGGACTTGCAGAATTCGTTGACCGAGGTTCGGAGTCCGGGCCACGTGTATTCGTGCATGATTGAGGATAGAGTCTTGTTCTGACCAAAGTGTCCTGTGAGTATGTGATCGTGTTTGTACTGTAATACTTGGAGCCAAAGTTCGTTGGCCTCGGGGACATATATTCGGTCATCGTGTTTCAAGAATCCATCTTCGGATTGCGTCCATCTTGGGTCGGAGGTGTCGGAGAGGTGTTTTAGAGCCTCGGGGTCTGTGTACAGGTGAGCTTTAATATCAGCATGAAGTTTTTCGAAGTCTATGATGAGGCTCGCGCAAAGCAAGGGCAGGATCAAGGACGTAGCTTGGAGCGAGTCGGTAATCTGTTGAGTCGTGAAGATTGGCCGAAGGTTCTGTGGGTTGATTGTTGCATAGTCGTTACCCCCCTCTTTAAGGTAGACATCCCATCTGTCACGATCACAATATGGACATCTCACCTATATCATGGATCCTCCAAACCACCTCTTCCGAACAGATTGTCCAAACCCCGAACCGTCAACGCCCCAATTACATCATTTTCATTCCACAACCTGCTTCTTCATCAGTTTCCCTGCATCAATCTATCAATGTTTAGTGAAACACATCATTGGTC
>QMFG01007020.1:1674-14143 GCA_003314545.1 Ramaria sp. MG151 | reverse complement strand
TTCTGAAAGAAGGATTAAATATTTGCTCAAATATCCTAGCATTCTCTTCTGCATCTCCGCCACTGACGGCGGACAAAGGATGTGTAGGGAGCCCGAACATACTTGGATGGAGTGTTAGTGTCTTGATCTCACCAGATTCATTGAGCTCCCAGACGTTTGTTTCACCTGCGCAGCTGAGCTCATCAAGGTGCTCCTTGCCGCATACGACTAAGCCTCTCTTTACCCCTCCCTCTCGGATGGCACGAGCGAAGACAGGGCCGAGCCGGGGTTCAGCGACACCTATAATCATGCCTTGGGGATGAGCGGGATTAATAAGAGGTCCAAGAATGTTGAAGATAGTGCGGAAAGGGAGCATCCGCCTCAAAGGTGCCATCAGAGACAAAGCGGGATGATAATCGGTCGCAAGGAGGAACTGGAAAGGTATCCGGGGTAACGGGTGAGTGAGGGCCCCGACAGGGAGCGCGTTATCAACAGTAGATTCCGCAGTGGATAATGGGCAGAGTGGAACGAGAGGGCATGACAGAGCCCGCAAAAGGTCGGCTGACCCTGATTTAGACGTCGAAGCTTTATTTCCGTGCTACATCACAAGCTGAAAATCAGCAGAACTCCAACAGAACGCGACTAAACCCTTCCACACCTTGAGTAAACGCGCTCCCGCCCCTGCAGCAACAATGGCAGCAGTTGTACTGACGTTAAAGGTGTTCCACCCGTCCCCTCCCGTCCCTACAATGTCCACCACGAAGTCCTCATCTGCACCTTCTACATTCAATTTCACGGCATGGTGATGAAGCACCGCGGCGGCGGCGGCGAGCACGTCCGACTGCTTGTCGACTCCAGTTAAATGCAAAGCAGTTAAAAATGAGCCGATCTGCTCTGGCGTTGCTGACGACGGCTTCAGGAGATGATGGAATGCCAGATGGCTGTCAGCAACACCAAATTTGTCCGGAGTCAGAATTAATTTTTTGAGGATGGGGGTGAACGTCTCTGGGCTGAGCAGAGATGGAGGATCCATGGCAGAAATAGGGGATGACGGTCTCTGTAACCAGCACAAGTACTGAAAAGCTGCAGCTAGTCTTTATATCTCCGATGAGACTCGGCGCTTGCTAGAGTATGCTGGCACCATAACAGAGGTTGGGCCTTCCTAAAGTTCATACAATGTGAGTCAGATAGGCGTCTCAAAGGCGCTCTTTTCATTTCATATGACTCACCATCCGAAATCAGTGCGAGAGAATGTCGAAAGCGAGAGTACAAGCGACATTTTCTGCGCCACTTATATTCCTCTCTTCGGACCAGTGGGCTCAGATTTATACCGCAATCTCAGCGCAGTTCCCTTTACGTGATGCTGTATGGAAGTCTTCTTTTCGACCGGCTATCCGCACTATCCAGGAGCTAGATGTCCAACTAGTCGGCCTGGACACCATTCGTGATGAGCTCACCTCTCAGGTTCCCCAAACACTCCTCGACAAACCATTCTTGAATCTTTACATAGTGACCTGTGATGTACTACTTGCATGTTACCTAAGATTGAAGGTTTTGAGGATATATCTTTCCACAGGACAACGATATGTACAAGAATACGGTCCGCAAGCAGATCAAGGACTGGCACATGACTGTGATGCAGCGAAAGAACCAAGAGTGGTTGGTCCTACTAGTTGTTCGTCCTGACGCGCGTGCAAATCCAGGAGGTTTCTTTGCCATGAAGAGCAGTGTTCTGGACAAAATTAAGGCAGATTTCAATTCCGGTAAAAGGGACAGGTCAGCCCTACACATCTTTATCGTTACCATCTATCACAACTACTTTTCTTGTATTGATATAGATGCGTGCAAATTGTTTGGTCTCAAGGCGCGATCACCGCTCCAGCGTGTGCAGAGTTGACCTCCAAAATGAAGGAAGGAATTATGGCTGCATTCGACTCCGCTGTCATGCAGAGGTCAGAGGAGGTCAAGAGGTCAGAAAACCAGCGCCAGATGCCAGGCTGGAATTTCTGCACCTTCTTCATTCTCAAAGTATAGCTTCACTCTCGTTGTGTATTTTTCACTGAAACACATTCCAGGAAAGCCTTGCTAGTTCCTTCGTTGGAATGAACCTTGCCGAGGATGCAATTGTTACCTATTCGGAGCTTGAAGCCTCATTCATTCAAATACAGACATCTCTATCTGGGCAGAGGACCATATCGTGGTTTGGAAAACTCATAAATCCGGATTTTAATGATGACTCACTTCCTCTGCTTGATATTGGGAAGAAGCCCTATCGTGACCTCATACTTAACAACACTATCAGTGTTTTTGATTTTCGTGTGTATCTCCTCGCTAAACACTGCGAGGTCCTTGGGATGAGTGGGCGCGTAGGGGAGTTGGTGAGGAAGGCGTCCTCATTTTTGGGAGGTTTTGGCCAGCGTTTAAGAGAGTGTGATGTGAGTTTGTACGTCAACTTCGTCTATTTTCCTATTGACGTAGGACCAGGCGCCCCTTCCCCGATTCTTCGTGGAGTCTTGGATCTATTCTGCTGCTTTCAGTGTTGTTTCGGAATCCGATAAGTGGGCGGCCTCACTCGAACTTGATACTTCTGCCTCAGCTAGCTTCAATGCTGCTAAAGGTGAAATCTTGGAGCTTGCACGAATTCAGGCAAGTTAGAAGGCTTGATGCCACGACAAATGCTTATCTTTCTTTATAGCTTGATAAGATAGGACTTGGAGTAGGGCACGTTCCACACACGACCCCTTTCTCAATGTCGTTGCCAGCATCAACTTCTCCAAGCCCTACATCCTATTCTTCGACGCCGTCTCCAAGGGCATCCGCTGGTCAAATTACGAATAAGGATTTGCTGGCCAGCCTGACGGATCGTGATGTCTTCGACAAGCTATACATTGACACCACGAATCGCGCCATCGATATGTACATAAAAGGTGCACGGCGAAAGTTTGCATTAAAGTTGCATGGTACCCTTGCTGCTCTTGACCTGTGAGAAGTTATTTTTTCGCTGTATTTCACGCTATTCTCACGATACCCTGAATAGTCATCGCATGCGTTATGCTCAGGCACATCAAACGTATGCGTCCCTCCCGGCACACTATACACCACCCGGTTGGACGTCATTAGCGGCATTCATGCAGGCTCGCCGCCTTGACACCCGTTCACAGCTTGAAAAACCATATGATCGCGAGCGAGTAGAAACTGTGCTGGCATTTCTCACAGCATTCGTAGAGGAGGGTATGGACGAGGGGGTGGAGTTGCTGGGGAAGGGTGATACGCGAGCATATGTTGCGAGTCTGCTTGAAGAAGTTCGGCGAAACGCCAGCGAGTTAATTGGAGGTAAACCCCACACCTCACCTTTTTTGCTCTCTAACTTCATGACTCATGTTAGAAGTCGTTGCTGTGAATCATCCCATACTGTCCTTGGGCATACACCAGAATTTGGCTATAAACGCTAAGGACCAGGATGGGTCGTTCCTGGACGTTAATGTGCGCAATGCACTACCGTGTGTAAGGCATTTCTCATCTATACAGATATGGTCTGACGCCACCTCCATAGGATGTCGTTGTCGATAGTCTTCGTCTTTATCTCTCAGGCAGCGATTCGGAACTGCTGGAATTTACAGCATCCTCTCAAATTTTGCCACCTGGGCTGAGTACAGTTACTCTGTTCACTCCTGTAAGTTGTTCCTGAGCTCAGATTCAGGTCAAACTTGACATAGTTTCTGATAAGAATCCGGCATCGGGATTGTTTGTCCTAGATGTCAGCGAGGTCTCCATCTCCACTGTTAAGTTGCAGTGGAACCATTACTCCTCTCCAAGACATGCGAGGCATACAGCATCAGAACGACAACATGTGGTCCGAATACCTCGAGATCTTGAAGCGGTAGAACTTCAAGTGGAACCCCCTAGGCGTAGTATGTCCCTGGTCCCTGGTTGCTGCAGGTCATATTTATTGAACGGCAATTGATGTCCTAGCCCAGCTTGATGCACCTCAGAGTTTGCTACTCACCCTTCGATCAGGCCGGAATAAAATTGTTAGAGGAATCATCAAGCTTTCAGCCCCTGTTGGAGTCGATTTTCAGATGCAAGATGCAGAGCTTATTCTATCTGGTACGAAATGTTCTACTTGCAATACCGGCAAGGAGATACTAAGAGGTCTCTGCAGGAGGTGCTTCTGTGGAGTGTACTGAGGAGGGTATGAAAGTTTCAAATATGGAAAAAGAGAGTCAGATTCAGATCAGAGTTCCACACTCTTATCATACCGCCACTGAGCCGCTGGTTTGTTTCGCTCGTTGTTCTCTTCCTTAGTTGTTCTAACCACGCCCCAACCCTTCCTTTTCTAAGAAAGTTGTTGTTAAGTTAGAATATCAGACATCTAAAGGTGACCCTTCGGTTCTTCGTCATGCACGCTTTGCTCGGCATCTTGTTACTGCTCTCCCTCTAATAATTCAAGCACACGATCACTTCCGGGGAAAAAGGTATGCCTTTGCGTTTACTCATCAAACATTACGCTCACATCCACTCAGTCTGATTTCCGACTTTACCATTTCCACTTCCCCGGGAACATACCAACATTTGAAGATATCATCTGTCAGGCTAGATGCCACCGAAGATGAGCAAGGTGGGCTGGTGATCACCGGTTGTCGATCCGACAAGCGAGGCGTCGTGGTAAATGAACTATGTTTGCTGTTACACGGCATGGCACTGAGCTTTCAATTAGAGCGTTACACCAATTCAACCCGCTCACTTCTTATTCCGGATTGATTCTGATTCACCACGGACAGGTACGCGTTGTGCACTCTAATTTAGGATATCGCCACGAATTTAACTTATCCAGCCTATGCATCGATGCATTTGCACATTTCGTATCGTCTTCTTCGCGAAGGTAAACTACCTTTTGTCACTCGTACCTGTAGCTTTACGCTTGCCAATCCAGAAATTGAAAGCCTGGTCACTGCACACGTTTCCTCGTCCCTTCAGGCACTTTCCGTGTCTCAGGATTTATTATCTGATATTATTAAAGATGGTATTCTCAAAGCTTTGGAGGAAGACGGGACCTGGCTTGAGAGATATAATGCTACCAATGAACTCCACATTGCTAGCAATCCTTTTAGCCAGATACCTGATAATTGTGATGGCGTATGTCTAGACGACATAAAGAAGGTTATGGATCACGTTCTTGAAGTAAGTTTCATCTTGACAGTGATATTTGACTAAGGTCATTATCAATACACCAGCGCCTTCGAACCAACCAGCCGACATATTCGGAGGTGTGGCGGGAACTCGTCGTCCCAGTTGACCTGCCAGTGAAGAACGTGAGTGCAGCTTGTTTCCGGAGAACTCCAAAATTCAACCTTAGTATACAGATCATATCGTCGGCGCGAATACATATCCACCCTGCCAAAAGGGCTAATAATTTCGCTGATGTCTCACATCGATCTCCACCGCCCTTGTACGCTGGGCAACCTATAGCGGCAACATTGACAATAGCGATCTCGTTCCATTGGAGGGGCCCGAGTTCCAAGGGGAAAAGTTATTCCATGCGATTCGACGTCAAAGATGCGGGAAAGGATTGGCTTATCAGTGGACGAAAGAAAGGCGATTATGAAGCAGCTGTGCGAGCCAATTCATCTTCCAGATTCTCAGAACATTGCTGAGATACATTAAAGGAGGGCTCTGTACAGTCGATTCCTCTCACGCTGATTCCTCTTCGTCATGGATATCTCTCTCTTCCCCAGGTCAACATTTATCCGCTACCACTTACAAGTGGGGAAGCAACGATGGGTACAATGACTCTGCCTAGCTCGGAGACCTATCAGGCTCATGGCGCCGAGCAAGTGCTCATTCTTCCTAGAGGTGGGCGCACTACGTATGTTGTCAATATGGGCGAAACATGATGGGTCTGGGGACCTAATTTCGTTTGTGAGCGCCCTGCTAAGTTGTTCTTCACATGCACTGCGCTTGTTACTGAATTTCATCTCCATTCAGTCATTTATTTCTTCTATTTGCTTCTCTTATGCTTCGTTTTGACCCTTGCCAAGCAATCAGCAGTCTTCGTAATGCATTGAATAGAATACTAATGTCTTCGCGGACAATCGAAATCTGAAAGATAAGGATCTGTAAGATACAGTAGACGTACAATATGCCTCCTCTACAATAACTACACCTCAACAGATGTAACTTCCATGTCGTCTGGCAATTCCGTAACCTTAGCTTCCTCTCGAGCGATACGTCGCTTCTCCGCACTAGTCTTTAAAAGGTCAACTTCAGCCGTAATTCTGATCTGTCATCAAGATCACGCTGTTAAACAGGTTATTCAATATCGTAGGTAGAACTAGAACTTACCACTTTATCATTTAACTCGTTGATATCCAGCGAAAAATAAGGGGACTCTAGATTAGGCGCTGCTCGATGTCCTGTAAATAAAATTTATGAGTTTAAAATGAATAAAGAAATGAGTTAATGGACCTTTCGAAGCGTAGGTAAAAACTTCAGCCATTAACTCATGATTGCGCTTGAATCGCTCGATGGCTAATGTACGTGTTGACACGTTTTCGTACTCATCTGCAAGGAAGTGAGACCAAGGTGCAAAGTGAATATGTGAAACGGACCCACCACCCGAATCATCCTCTTCGGGAGGCCTCTAAAGATTAGGTTTGTTGGAAAAAAGTATGGGAGCAAGGGACGGAAACAGTCACCAAAGGTCCCCCAGGAATCGACGCCATGTTTCTGTTTCTCCTCTCTCGCTCTAACGCCTCCATCGCCTGATTTTGTTGCGCTAACGCTGCCGCTTGATTCATGGCACCTATACCTAATCCTAGGCCCATATTGATACCAACCCCATTAGGCTGTGCGACGTGAACAGGATGAGGTGAGGATGTAGGAGGGAGCGATGGTGGGCCAGCGTGAGGCACTCGTTGTCCCATGCGTTCACCAGTGACATAGACGCGGGGCTCATTAGTCGGACGAAGAGGGTAGGATCTCACTGCGGCTGACAGCAGATGCCCAGGGACAGCTTTCAACAATGACTAGTCAGCCATAAGGGTACCGTGATAAAAACGCAAAGACATACCTATGGTGTCTCCCCGAAGGTAATGTATAAGCATCAATTGGGGATTACCACCCTTTGCTAAACGGAATCGACGTCTGATGCGAGACGCATTTGTTTCGAGGTTTGGGACAAAACCAAACTTGACTTCAGACACTTCTAGTTCCTAACACAAGACAGGATGAGAAGCAAGCAGAAATGTGCTGAATTACATACACGACCGTTAGGGGCAGGGAGTCGATAGGACTTTTCCTGGTCCAGCCAGCGAATGCCGTCAGGTGGCGCTGGTGGGGAGTTGGGAAGAATGAATATAAGATATGCTTGCCCATCTCCAACAAAAGTGAGATATATGGTAACAACTTAGCTTACAAGAGAATGTGAATCTTACCGGGTGGCTTGTCAATGTAAGCCCAGGCAAATGGGACACGTTGAGCCATATCCGCCGCCTGGGTGAGAAGTCCTATGGCTTGCTCATACGAAATTTGGGCATGGATCCCGACATGTTCTGGAAAGCGTAAACACAATTCTGACTAGCCCGAGGCAATCATGTGGCAAAATGGTGTCCTTAGTTATTTGAAGATGGATAAGCTCCATTCCTGGCTCACTGCTGTTTGTGGCGTTTGTGAGCCCATGGCGAACGACATCACGTTTTCCACACACGTTGCACGCGAAGCTGGATAGTGTCCCGAGGTGGCGGCAGACTTTTAAGAGCGGAGAACAAAAAACTCGAAGAAGCGCTTATCTGAAAAGAGCCAAGGCCGGAGTCAAATCTAACATATCCATGATAATTCAATACAAAATCACTTTACAATTATGTTAGAGCTTTCACAACTTAATAATGAAGCTCTCTATTGTGGATGTCATTGCAGAGCTCAATTTGGTCCTTGTTGCATTCAAGTGGGGTGTGACTACCATTTTGGAGGAGGATAAGGCAGCCTCAAGTGAAACTGAGATGCAGTTGTGTGTGGCTGTTATACTCCAGCAACATCAGAGACTCCCTGAGTACCTTTTGGCCAACCAACAAACTCAGTCACAGAACCCAGTACTATGCCATGACAGCACTGTGCTGTGAACAATGGGTTGGCTGAGGTCAATGCCTTGCATGTCAGGGGACAACTAGTGTATCCCCCTTATCTCCTGACTTTCTTCCATTTATTCCCCTTATTTCCTTATTCCTTCTACTCCTGCTACCTTTTTAACCATTCTTTTATCTTTTTTCTTTTCACCATTACCATACATCCTTCTCCATGTTCCTTTGCTGACTGTGACAGATTTCTTATGTCACAGTCACAGTAGCTATACCATTGCTGTTTAGGTAAGGGGGTCCTTAGTTCTTTCTCTTCTGGACCTCCCTGCCAGGTAAGCAGCTTGTATGTATTTATTGGTCCCTGATCCCCAAACTCCTTCATATATAAACTACTAGTTCATGTACATGGAAATCAGTTCTGATATTGACTAAGATACATAATATACTTCTATCCTCTAATCCTTATGCTCCCTTGTCCCCTCTGCTAAGGTCACACCTGAACTTTGGGTGACCTTGGGTCTCGCCCAAAATACAGGACAGGACTCTGAGCTGGTGTAGCACATAAGCTGAAGCCAAGTCCCACCCAACTCAACTGCCAAGCCTCGCCCTCCTTGGCAACCCGACTCCAAACCTCGGTCGACTCTATCTTGAGTCCCAACCTTAATCCTGTCTCCATTCTGATCTAGTTCTTAACAGTATATCAGAACTCTTGAAGCTCAGACAGTCCTTATGACCCCAACCACCCAATCTGCTGCTCAAAATCAAATCAGTAGAGCAACACCCTCCATCCTAGCTTGACAAGCAAGGAACTTACCAACCCCAGCTCCTCTGTTTCAATACCAAAACATGCCCCTTTATGATCATTTGGTTCCAGAGGGACACATAGAGGAGGTCCCTAATGACCCTGAACCATATTGCAAACTCCCCAATGATGACCCAAATCCTGACCCAAATCCTGACCCTGACCCCAAACCCAACCATGACCTGCTGTCAGATAATGACATTAATGTGGGAGAATCTCTTGCCAAGGCTCTCTCCAAAATTGCAGATCTCATGGGTCCCCAAAAAACTGAATCCTTGAAAGTGAAAATTTAGGAACCCAATATGTTTGATGGCTTGGATCTGAAGAAGCTATGAGGCTTCCACCTTCAGTGCAAACTGAATTTCCGTGCCCAACCAAAAGCATTCTTGGATGAGTCTGCCAAAGTCAACTACACCCTTTCCTTCCTCAAAGGCATGGCTCTCAATTATTTTGAGCCATACCTTACTGATGACTCTTCATTCAAACCCGAGTGGTTCAACAACTACAATAGTTTCATCAAGGAACTCATGATCAACTTCAGTCCATACCATGCAGTTGCAGATGCTGAAGTGGACCTTGAGGTTCTCATGATGAAGGACAGTCACAAGGACACTAAATTTTTTGTTGAATTCTATTGCCTCACCTCATCAACTACAACAACCAAGTGCTGCTTCAGAAGGCCTATCTTGCCCTTCCAAAGTGAATCAAAGATGAGATGATTCATTTTGACAAACCCCGCACCCTGGATAAGCTCTGAGATCTGGTTCAATGGATCAACCAGTGCTACTGGGAACATTGAGGCAAGCTTGCTCATGAGATGAACCAGTCATTGTTGAAGCCCAAAGCCTGAACCAAGAAATCAGCTGCCTTAGCCCCAAACATGACTGCGAGGTACCTCGGCCGAAGGCAAAGAGGCTGTGAAGCCTTCTGCACCTCAGCCAAAGGCACCTGACCTCTTGGGTAAGCTTGGGCCCTATGGAGAGCTTACTCTCCAAGAATGCCAGTATTGCTTTGACCTGAACTTGTGTCTGGTCTGTGGCAGTATAGACCACAAAACTAGTGTGTGTCCGAGAGCTGCAGCCAAGGCTTGAGTGGCGCAGGCCGCCAACAAGCCCTCTGAGGCCAAAGCTGAACCTCAAGCTATGGCCCCCAAGGCAAAAAACTGATCTGCGACCCTTTGGCCTCTGCATGTCCTGAGCATTGCATTGACCCTGTACGTGCCAAGATAGAGGTTAGACTTAACACTTCTGCTCTCTTTAGTCCTATGTCTCTTGTAGTTTATTTGTCATCTGATACCATTCCAAACACTTGTTTTAAAGCTTTAGTAGATTCTGGTTCTATGCATTGTTTTCTTGAATCCACCTTTGTATGTAGACACAACCTCCGGACCTGGTCCATCCTATCCCTCTTAGATTATTTGATGGTAGTACAAACTCCATAATTACTGAAGTAGTAGAACTACCTATTCGCTTCTCCCCTGACCACACCTCCTCCATAGACTTTTACGTCACTTCACTAGATTCATCTTGTTTGGCTGTGCTCAGGCATAACTGGCTCACATGCTACAATCCAAGTCTGGCCAAATCTCTAATGACTGACTTTCACACTGCTACAGCCGAGCTGAAGTCACCCTCCAAACCCATCCTGAAACTTGAGGCTCCTTGCATCCCCCTAATCCATGCAGCTGCATTCACTTGTGCCTGTAAATTAGAAGGATCCGAGACCTTTCGCCTCAATCTGGCCACACCCAAACTCTCAGCACGTTTGGCCAACCTTTCTCCAACCTCTGTAGACATGGAAGGCATACCCGAAGACTATCATGATAGATATTCCAAAAGGATGCTATCTTGTGGATTGAATGAACTTCACAGTCCATGTCAATCACAGCCAGTGATTTCACATTCTTTTGAAGTGTGTTTAACCTAATATAAATGAAGTTGGAGTACTCACTCAAATGTGAAGTTGCTGTTTAAGGTAGTTCATGACGAGTTGGCAAGTTGGAGTAGAACAATCAAGTAGACATACAATAATTGAACTATGGAATATATATGTGAATGCTCTACCTATATACTGAACAGTTTGGAAGGGGGAGCAAATGGGAATGAGTCCATGAGGATCAGAAAGTAGCTAAGGTACATGTATACTAATTAATGGCCATAGGAATAAAAGAACAAGGGAGGTAGGAAAATTGTGAATGAGAAAAAAGATTAACAGACCATCAATAGCTCTTGAAACATGTTTCTGAATTGCGTGGTTCTTCAGGTAGGGATAACCATGTGCAAATCCTTTGGAGGGTGATCCTGAGGGTCTAAAATATTCATATCATAGAGTCTAATGATATGGGATGTCATCACAAGCTTCAACAGAATAGAAACAACTTGATCAATGAGTTCATTGGAAAAGATTGGGATAGTGATGGGGACAGTCAGGGTGCTTCTTTTCTAGAAAAGGACCTGGTTATTGATTGTTTCACTGAACACTTAATGGAGTGATTCCTGAAGTGGATTGGGTGACTGGATTGAATGTGTGTGAAGGATTGAGGCAAGGGTGATTTGGGGTTCTGAAGGGGATCTTTGGAGATGTTCAGAATGACGTACTTCAGTGCTTCAACAGTGAAATGTTGTAAAACATGATCATGACAGGCACAAACACACTGTAGAATTCCTCAGATACATCCTTTTGTCCAAAGGCCTTACAATGGCCAAACACAAAATACAAGTCATCCAAGACTGGCCCGAGCCTCCAAAGGTAAAAGATATCCAATCCTCAGTTTTGCCAACTTCTACTGACATTTCATTCTTAACTATTCAGAGATTACAGTACTACTCACCTAACTCACCCGAAAGGGTACAACTTGGCACCTCTTGGATGAATGCAGAACAGCATTCAAAACCCTGAAGAAAGCCTTCACCTCAGCCCTGATCCTCACACATTGGGACCCCAACCAACAACTGGTTGTGGAGACTGACACTTCAGATTATGCCCTTGCTGCCATCCTGTCAACCTATACTCTGGATGGTGAGATCCACCTGATCACTTTCCACTCTCAGACATTCTCGGACACCAAACTCAACTATGATGTCCACAACAAGGAGCTGTTAGCAATTTTTGAAGCCTTCAAATGTTGGTGACACTACCTAGAGGGCCTAGCAGCCCCTATCGATGTTGTCACCGACCACAAAAACCTGGAATACTTTTTGACTATGAAACTGTTCACCCGAAGACAGGCCTGTTGGTCAGAATATTTGTTGCGATTTAACCTTGTCATTTGGTTCTGACTGGGAAAGCTCTGTGTGAAACCTGATGCTTTAACTAGACAATGGGATGTCTACATTAAAGAGGGAGATAGTGACTATGCAACAATTAACCCACAGAACCTTTGGCCAGTCTTCACAACTCAACAAATCACCGAGTCACTCCAAGCTACATCCTTGATCCTGCCCTCACTTCATGTGAGCCTCATCATAGACTTCAAAAAGCTCCATGCTGACATTCAAGCTCATCTCCCTTCAGACCCTGAGGCCTTAAAACACCTCAACAATACCTTGGACCCAAGATGGATACAATCCGAAGATGGATTCTTGAAACACAATGACTGAATCTATGTCCCTGAGAC
>QMFG01007016.1:0-24032 GCA_003314545.1 Ramaria sp. MG151 | reverse complement strand
GGCCTATCTCGCCCTCCTGAAGCGAATCAAAGACAAGATGATTCATTTCAACAAACCCTGCACCCTGGGTAAGCTCTGAGATCTGGTTCAATGTATTGACCAACCTTACTGGGAACAATGAGGCGAGCTTGCTCACGAGACAACCCAGTCATCGTTGAGGTCCGAACACCAAACCGAGAAATCCGCTGCCCCAGCCCCAAACACAACCCCAAAGATACAGCAAGGTGCCTTGGCCAAAGGCAAAGAGGCTGCAAAGCCTTCTACACCGCAGCTGAAGGGACCTGACCTCTTGGGTAAGCTCGTGCCTGACGGCAAGCTTACTCCCCAGGAATGCCAGTGTCACTTTGACCTGAATTTGTGTCTGGTCTGCGGCAGCACAGACCACAAAGCCAGTGTGTGTCTGAGAGTGGCAGCAAAGGCCTGAGCAGCGCAGGCAGCCAACAAGCCCTCAGAAGCCAAGGCCAAACCCACGGCTACGGTCCCCAAGGCAAAAAACTAATCCACAACCCTTCGGCCTCTGCACATCCTGAGGGTTGCATTGACCCTGAACGTGCTGACATAGAGGTTAGACTTAACACTTCTGCTCTTTTTAGTCCTACGTATCTTATAGTTAATTTGTCCTCCAAAACTATTCTAAACCCCCCTATTAAAGCATTAGTAGATTCTGGCTCCACACACTGTTTCCTTGAATTCTTTTGTATGTAGACACAACCTCCAAGCCCGAACCATAGACCCGATCCCTCTTAGATTATTTGATGGTAGTACAAACTCCATAATTACCAAAGCAGTAGAACTACCTATTTGCTTCCCCCCTGACCACACTTTCCCTGTAGACTTTTATGTCACTTCGCTAGACCCGTCCTGTTCGGCCGTGCTTGGGCACAACTGGCTCACCCCCTACAATCCATTGATTGACTGGGTATTGGGCAGTATTACCTTCCGAGCACCCCGTCTGGATAATCCGGCCGAACCTCCGACGACCGAAGTTTGCACTACTACAGCCGAACTGAAGTCACCCTCCGAATCTGTCCCAAAGTTTGAGGCTCCTCGCATCACCCTAATCAATGCAGCTGCATTTGCACGTGCCTGTAAATTAGAAGGATCCGAGACCTTTTGCCTCAACCTGGCCTCGACTGAGCTCTCAGCACGCTTGGCTGACCAATCTCCGACCCCCGCAGACATGGAAGGTGTACCTGAAGACTATTGTGACTTTGGGGACGTATTTTCCAAGTCTAGGGTGGACACTCTGGTGCCTCACAGACCCTACGATCTCATGATCACTCTCGAGGATGGTGCCAAACCGCTTCAACCCCTGATCTACTCGCTCTCTTTGTCTGAACTCAAAACCCTCCGATCCTTCATTGACGAACACCTGAACATCGGGTTCATTCGGCCCTCTCGGTCCTCGCATGGGGCACCAATCCTCTTCATTTGAAAGAAAGATGGCTCGCTCCGACTATGCGTAGACTTCTGAGGGTTGAATAAGGTAACTAAGAAAGACCGATACCCGCTACCACTTGTCTTGGACCTGCTGGATGCACCAAAGAAATCTTGGTAGTACACCAAAATTGATCTTCAGCATGCATACCACCTCGTCGGAATCGCTGAAGGAGATGAATGGAAGACTGCGTTCAAGACCCAGTATGGGTCCTTTGAGTGGTTAGTAATGCCCTATGGGCTAACTGACTCACCTGTGGCTTTCCAACATTTCATGAATGACATCCTGGGAGATTTGTTGGATAAATGCGTGGTAGTTTACCTTGATGACATCCTCATTTACTCTGACACACTCGCCGAGCACAAAGAGCACGTATGCGAAGTGCTTCAACGACTCCGAAAAAATAGTCTCTATGCGAAAGCTAAGAAATGCAAATGGCACAAAGACACGGTAGAATTTCTTGGATACATACTGACGTCCGAAGGTCTCACAATGGCCGAAGACAAAGTTCAGGTGATCCGAGACTGGCCCAAACCCCGGAAGGTTAAAGACATTCAGTCCTTCCTTGGTTTTGCCAATTTCTACAGGCATTTCATTCTTAACTATTCAGAGATCACAGTATCGCTCACCCGACTCACCCAAAAGGGTACGACCTGGCACTTCTCGGATGAATGCCGAAATGCATTCGAAACCCTGAAGAAAGCCTTCACCTCGGCCCCAATCCTTACGCATTGGGACCCCAACCAACAACTAGTCTTAGAAACCAATGCCTTGGACTACGCACTCGCTGCCATTCTGTCAACCTACACCCCAGATGGTGAGATCCACCCGATTGCTTTCCACTCTTGGACATTCTCGGGTGCTGAACTCAACTATGACGTCCACAACAAAGAGCTGTTAGCTATTTTTGAGGCTTTCAAATGTTGGCGACACTAACTAGAGGGCCCCACAGCCCCAATAGATGTTGTACCGACCACAAAAACCTGGAATACTTTTCAACAACAAAACTGCTCACCCAAAGACAGGCCCAATGGTCCGAATACCTGTTGCAGTTCAACCTTATAATTCGGTTTCGGCCGGGGAAGCTCGGTGTGAAACCCGATGCCCTAACTAGATGATGAGACGTCTACCTTAAAGAGGGGGGTAACCACTATGCAACAATTAATCCACAGAACCTTCGGCTGATCTTCACCACTCAACAGATCACCGAGTCGCTCTGAGCTATGTCCTTGATCCTGCCCTCGCTTCGCGCGAGCCTCATAATAGACTTCAAAAAACTCCATGCTAACATTAAGGCTCACCTGTCCTCAGACCCCGAGGCCTTAAAACACCTCGGTGACACCTCCAACCCAAGATGGACACTATCCGAAGATGGACTCTTGAAACACGACGACCGAATCTATGTCCCCGAGGCCAACGACCTTCGGCTCCGAGGACTACAGTATAAACACGATCACATACTCACGGGACACTTTGGTCAGAACAAGACTCTATCTGCAATCAGGTGTGAATACACGTGGCCCGGACTCCAAACCTTGGTCAACGAATTCTGCAAGTCCTGTACCATGTGCCTACACTTCAAACCCCAACGCCACAAACCCTATGGCTTCCTCAAACAGCTCCCGATCCCTAAACAACCCTGGAACTTGATATCCATGGACTTCATCGAACAGCTGCCTTGGTCTGCCGACTACACTGCAATACTGGTAGTAGTCGACCAACTAACAAAACAAGCGATATTTATTCCAACGCATGACACAGTCACCTCGGCCGACCTCGCAAAGCTCTTCATCCTACATGTCTTCTCAAAACACGGTGTACCCTCGCATGTAACTTCGGACAGAGGTTCGGAGTTCGTCTCCCACTTCTTTAAATCATTGGGTAAAGCCTTAGACATGACACTTCACTTCACTTCGGGCTATCACCCCGAGGGCAATGGTCAGACTGAACGTACTAACCAAACGTTGGAACAATGCCTTCGAGTGTATAGTAACTACCAACAGAACAATTGGGCAGATCTACTTCCACTTGTCTAATTTGCTTACAACAATGCCCCGAGTGCCACAACAGGCATATCACCATTCTTTGCGAACAAGGGATATCACCCGAACATCTCAGTCTTGCCTCCTCTCGGGCCCAAGACTTTGTGATCAACTTAGACCAACTACACCAGGTACTGAAAGAGCAAATCAAACTGGCTCAATCTTGATACCAGGTCTCAGCCGATGCCCGAAGACACCCAGCTCCTGAGCTCCCGATTGCTTCCCATGTTTTTGTCAAAGCACAATTCTTCTGCACCACCCGACCCTTGAAGAAACTAGCTGAAAAGTACCTCGGCCCCTTTGAAGTCCTCGGCCGACCCAGCTCACACTCGTACACCTTACGACTCCCAGACAGCATGTCCGCAGTCCACCCCATCTTCCACGTCTCGATGCTCGAACCCTCGGTCCTGAACACCTTCCCTAACCGAATCGAACCTCCACTACCACCCATCGAAATGGACGGCGAACCTGGGTACGAGGTATCTGAAATCCTCGACTGCAAGCTGGACAAATGTCGAAGACCCTGCAACCTCCTATACCTAGTCCGATGGGCTGGTTACGAAGGTACCGACGAAGAAACATCGTGGATCCTTGCGACCGAGCTCGGGCATGCATCCAAAATTGTGACCAAGTTCCACTCCGCCTACCCTACCAAACCCGGGCCATGGAAACCGTAACCTGAACACTCATTTCTCTTCTCTCACACGGTCTCTCTCTTAGGTATATTCAAATATATATATATATATAAAATAATCCTATGTACATCTCCACCCTATACCCGAGCACCCGAACACCCAAGCCCGAACTTCGTTCCTTTTTTTTCTTCCTTAAGTCCTTCCCACTCACACAAACCCCGAAGACCTGAACCTGAACTCCATCCCCTCTTCCCTTTTTTTCAAGTCTTTTTCTATTCCCTTAGGCCTGAACCTGAACCGAATCTCACACTGAAAAAAAAAATTATTATATTCCTATTCCCCAACCTCACAATTAACTATCTACTCCATTGTCTCCTCATTGCCCCTCTCCTTTCCCTTGCTCCCGTTGACCCAAACCTCGGACTTGACTACCTTCTCCAACCCTCCCAAACCCCTGACTCCTGCCCCTCGGTCCCTCGATCCACCTGAAGCTCGATGTCCACCACCGTCGGCTCGGCCCCATCTCCCGAAACGTCCGAGTTCCCCAACCCCGTTTCCAGCCTCAGCCCCACAATCCTCTTGACATCCTCAGCGATATGCTGAAGATTGATGGCCATTGCTTCTGCCATGTCCGCTCACCTTTCGGCCGCATGAGCCCTCTGAGCCGAACCCTCAGCTATCGCCTGAAGCGCGGCCACCTCCTACTTCCGCAGCCGATTCGACTCCTCCCAGGCATCGGTCACCCGCGAGAACCCAGTCTCCGTCACCCAACATGACCAAGGGTCCAATCCCAAAGTCGTCTTAGCCTTCTTCAATGACGGGGCCCCATCTGTACTCTCGGCCTCTGAACTCTCGGATCTCGGCCTCTTTGGTGCCCTCGGCACATTCTCCTTCCCAGCTTCCCCAGGCCAAGTACAGGCCACCTTTCGCTCCCGACACCAAACACATGAGGCACCGGAGGCCCCGAGTTTGCATCGTTCCCCTCAATGCCCGCAGGGTATGCAGGGGACACTGGACTTCTAAAACTTATCATTAGTATTTCTCAAAGCAATGCAAATGATGCCAACTCACTGGCACCAAACACACATGGCTCGTACCACTCATGCCCACTGCGTTCTCGGTCACCCCCGAGTCTCCCTCCTCATTTTCGGCTGCACTCCGAGCTGATCGCTTGGACACGGGCTTCGCCTGAGCATTTGCCCTCTCCTTCGCCTCTGTCCTCCTCTTCTTGGCCTCGGCCTCGGCCTTTTCACGGGCCTCCTTCTCCACCCTCGCTTTCTCTCAGGCAAGTTTCTCCACTCGCTCCTTTTCCTCCTGCTTGGCCTTCTTTCAGGTCTCTTCCTTCTCTGTGATCTCCAGCTCCTGCACCTCGTGCAGTAAGTGAGAGCGCCTTTCTGCAGTCATCTCAGGAGTTGGTATAGGGGACATGTCCAAGTGCTTATGGCTAGCCCTACCCCCCATGGATTTTTATATCTCGAATGACCCGAACATGTCATGCGACTTTGGCCCCCCAATACATAAAAATTACCTAAAGGCTTCATGGGTTCAGCCTTAAGAGGGGGGTACTGTCAGAGCCTGTTCTTGGCCAATTCCCGAGCCCTCGGACCTCCGGGCCCAAATCCCTGACCACCATGTTTTACCTATTCTTACCTCACGTTTGATCTTCCCCCTTCGTAGCTTATGACCCTGACCTCGGTCATTTGGTCACCACTCCCTGAACCCTCTCGTATATAAACTACTTATCCATGTACATGACAGTCAGTTCTGATATCGACTAAGATACCTAAATACATTTCTACCTTTAATCCTTACGCTCCTTTCACTCCCTTGCTAAGGTCACGCCCAAACCTCAGGTGACCTTGGGCCTCATCCAAAATATGGGACAGGACTCTGAGCTGGCGCAGCACATAAGCTGAAGCCAAGTCCCATTCAACCCATTCGCCGAGCCTTGGCCCTCCTCGGCAACCTGACCCTGAACCTCGGTCGACTCTCTATTGAGTCTCAATCCTATCCCTGCTTCTGTTCCAATTCAGTTCTTAACAGACTGCCTCCGAGCTGTGGAAGAGGAGTTGTCAGTGAACCAGATGAAGACTGATGCTATTCAATTAGCATTAAAATATATTCTGAAAAAACTAGAGATTGATCCATGAGATGGAATGACGAGCCCCAAACTGAACCCAAGACCTAACATGGACTCATGGGATAACTCCGAAGACCCAAATGTGGGAAGCATTTGGAGATGCCTTTGGCTGGCCCTCCCTTCAAACTTTGATGGAGACTGAAACAATGGGTACGCGTTCCTCAATTCCTGCAGACTCTACTTCCAGATCTGTAAGGGGGATTTCCTGAACAACCAAGTCTGAATCCATTGGGCCCTCTCCTTCCTTAAGACCAGCTGAGTGGCTTGCTTTTCAAATGAAGTCATGCAGACCGAATGCAGAACTCAAAGAGCCAGATACTTGGACTGGAGTGTTTGAAAGGTTCTTTGAGAAAAACTTCTGCTTGAGGACTCAGCACTTACCAAATTAGAGGGCATGAGCTGGTATCAAGGGAAAGACTCAGTTGAAGACTACATAGACTGATTCTCAGAACTGATTGAGATGGCTGAGTATTTGGACAACAAGACCATCATGATCAAATTTCGCAAAGGCCTTGACCCCACGATCCAGAACCAAGTGGCGACACTTGGAGATTGAATGCCAGACATCAACAAGCCAGAGAAATGGTTCCAAGCAGCCTAAAGGGTAGCTTGGAACCAAGAGGCAAACGAGGTTTTTATGGAATCCAACCAAAATGTGACAAAGGGCAACACCCAAACAATAACCTCCAAGTCCACTTCAATCTTTGGACAGCCTTATTCCAACTTGCCTGATATTTTGGCCCAACCTCAGAATACCCTGAAGGTACCCTCTGAAGTACTGAAGACATTTTTGGCCCAAGCAAAAGACAGCCTGATGCCTATGGATATAGACAGGGCGAGGAACTGAAGTGACCCCTCAGTCACATGCTAATGGTGCCATCAGACAGGTCACTACTCCCAAGATTGCCCTTGGAGCTACAATGTCTGAACCATGACTATGGAGAAAAAGATAGAGCTCCTACCAGAGTTGTTAGCACTGGCAGACATGTCCGAAGCCCTAGACCCTGAGACTGAACCGAGGCCCAAGGGAAACCTGGAGACAGATTCATTAGATGATTTAGGAGGCTGCAGTTGGTGAATAGTGTGCCCCCACTGCCTGTACATAATAGATTCTCCTGTCTTGAAATTGAGGGTGAAGCAAACTCCCCCACCTTGCAGACTAAAGAATCCATCACAGCTGCACCCAAAGAAATATTTCCCCCTCCTTGCCAACAGTGGGAGAGGTGACTCCCTAAGAAATATGTCACCTCCACTGCCAACCCAAAACCTCTCTCGGTCAAGGTTGATATCCAGACCACCGACATGGGCAAGGTGATGTTGGCTCCAGCACTCATAGACAGTGGGGCAACTGGGCTATTCATGAGCTGAAGCTATGTAGAACGTAACTGAATCATAACCCAGACGCTTCAACACCCCATTCCAGTATATAATGTGGATGGATCCCCTAATGATGCTAGCACTATAATAGAGATAGTAGATGTGATCCTCTGAGTGGATGGTCACTCAGAGCAAACATTGTTTGCAGTCACAAACCTCAGGAGACAAGACTTGCTACTCAGGAACACCTGGTTGGCTGAATATGGCCTGGAGATTAACTGGCAGACTAGGAAGATCACCATGAGCTGATGCCCAGACAAGTGCCATATGTGCTGGGCTGGAATGATGAAGGAACAGAAAGAAGCTGTCACGATTGCATTTTACAACATTCCACTATTGAAGTACCAAAGCACGCCTTTCCGAACATCTCCAAAGATCCCCTTTGGAACCTTGAATCACCCTCGCCTCAATCCTTCACACACATTTGATCCAGTCACCCAATCCACTTCAGGAATCACTCTATTAAGTGTTTAGTGAAACAATCAATAGCCAAGTCCAATCATAATCTTTTCTAGAAAAGAAGCACCCTGACTATCCCCATCTTTTCCATGAACTCATTGACTGAGTTGTTTCTATTCTGTTGAAGATTGCAATGACATCCCATATTATTAGACCTTATGATATGGATGTTTTAGACCCTCAGGATCACCCTCCGAAGGATTTGCACATAGCTATCCCTACCCAAAGAGCCATGTGATTCGGATGAACTGTTCAGTATATAGGTAGAGCATTCGCACGTATATTCCCTAGTTCAATTATTGTACGTCTACTTGATTGTTCTACTCCAACTTGCCAACTTGTTGTGAACTACCTTGAACAGCAACTTCACATTTGAGTGAGTACTCTAACTTCATTTATATTAGTTTAGACACACTTCAAAAGAATGTGAGACCATTGGCTGTGATCAACATGGACTGCAAAGTTCATTCTATCCACAAGATAGAATCCTTTTGGAATCAGAACCATACACCTTTTCACAAACCTTCTGAAAGCCATTCGCTTTTACTGTAGGATTTCTATTCACTTTCGAATATCATTCTATTACTATTAGAAACATTTCCAAACAATACAACTAACACTACATTCATCTATGACTTTTATCACTGATAATTGAATTCTGACAGAAGCCTGGAGAGCAGAACAAAGGTGTCATGATCACAGGTAAGGATATTCTATTGTCTCAATCCTGAAACACAATTCTCTGAAGAATTCCGAAAACCTTCTTCGGAATCTCAAATCACCCTTGCCTCAATACTTCCCACACATTTGATCTGGTCAACCAATTCAGTCCAGGAATCACTTGATTAAATAATCAATAACCAGGTCCAATCATAATCTTTTCTGGAAAAGAAGCACTCTGACTATCCCCATCACTATCCCCATCTTTTCAAATGAACTCCTTGATTGAGTTATTTCTATGGTGTGGAAGCTTGCGATGACATTCTATATCATCAGACTCTATGATATGAATGTTCTGGGCACTCAGGGTCACTCTCCAAAGGGTATAGGAACGTTTAGCTCTACCCAAAGAGCCATGTGATTTGGAAACATGTTTTAGAATTTATTTCCAGTTTGTTAATTGTTTCTTCATTCACCATTTTCCTACCTCCCTTGTTCTTTACTTCCTATGACCTTTAATTAGTACACATATACCTTAACTACTTTCTGACCTTCACGGACTCATTCACATTCGCCCTTTCTTCCGAACCGTTTGGTATAAAAGCTAGCACATTTGCATGTAGATTCCCTAGTTCAATTATTGTATGTCAACTTGATTTCTCTACTCAGACTTGCCAACTCATCCTCAACTCACCTCGAACAACAACTTCATATTTGAGTAAGCACTCCAATTTTACTTTTATTAGTTTAATCCACTTCAAAGAATTAGAGATCATTGACTGTGATCAACATGAACTGTGAAGTTCATTTGATCTACGAGATAGAATCCATTCGGAACCTCTATCTCTTTGGAACTATGGATTTTGTTCACAAACGTTCCAAAAGTCATTCACTTTTACTGTAGGATTTATCTTCAATTTCAAATACCATTCTATTATCATTGGAAACATTTCCAAACAGAATCACTAACACCTCACTCATCTACAACTTTTATCACTGAAATTTGGATTCTGACAAAAGGATCTGAGCCTGTTGAGCTGGACCAATGCCTGGCTTCACTAGCGAAGAGTCCAAAGCACAAGAATCTGAGTCTGAACTTTTGGGTGCTGAGCCCAAGGTCTTGGGCTGCAAGTCTGAAGTTTCAGACCTCATCCCCAAGTTAGGACTGGAGGATCAGCTCTCACAGGGTCACCGACTGCCCTGCATTCCACTCAACCCAGCCCTTCATGAATTCTGAGCTACCCAAACTACATCTCAGAGGCTAGCCAATGCTCATCATAAGAATCATCAGGCCTCATCCAAAATCCCTGGGTACCTCCAAGACTTCGAAGATGTCTTTTCCAAGGACTCCTTCAATACCATGCCAGGTCAATGGATCTGGGACCATGCCATGGAACTAGAGCCAGGTGTGAAGCCCTCTAACTGCAAGGTGTACCCCTTATCTCCAAATGAGCAAACACAGTTAGATGAATTCTTGCAGGAGAACCTTTGATTGGGCAAGATCCAACCATCAAAATCCCCAATGGCCTCACCAGTCTTCTTTATCAAAAAGAAAGATGGAGAACTCAGGCTTGTACAGGACGACTGAGCCCTAAATGCTACAATGGTCAAAAACCAACACCTGATCCCTCTCATCCCCAAGCTTATCAATCAACTCCGAGGTGCAAAGTACTTCACCAAGCTCAATGTCCAGTGGGGGTATTATAACATTTGGATCCGAGAAAGAGATGAGTGGAAGGCTGCCTTCTGAACCAACCAAGGCCTGTTCAAACCTTGGGTGATGTTCTTTGGGCTGACAGCCACCTTCCAAACAATGATGAATGACACCTTCCGAGATCTCATCATAGAAGGTGTAGTCTGTGTGTATTTGGATGATATCCTCATCTTCTCCAAGACTATTTCTGAACACAGGATGGTAGTCCAAAGAGTGATGGAGAGATTCTGAGAGCATGGGTTCTGTCTCCAACCTGAGAAGTGCAAGTTTGAATGTATGTCCATTGAATACCTTGGACTCATCATCTCCGAAGGGCATGCTGAGATGGACCTGGTTAATATCAAAGGAGTTATGGACTGGCTGACTCTGAAGACCCGCAAGGAGGTGCAAGCCGTTCTCAGGTTTGCAAACTTCTACTGGAGATTCATCAAGGACTTCTCACACCATGCCTGAGCTCTCTTTGACCTGACAAAGAAAGGAGATACCTGGAAGTAGGGTGGACCTGAAGACTCAGCCTTCCACAAACTCAAGGAATTGTCACCTCGGCCCCAGTTCTGACCTTCCCAGATGACACTCAGATGTACCGAGTGGAGGCCAATTCTTTGGACTTTGCAACAGGAGCTGTCATCTCTCAACAATCCAAGGATGGCAGGTGGTACCCCATAGCCTTTCTATCCAAAAGCCTTAGTTGGGTAGAGTGGAACTATGAGATTCATGATAAGGAGATGTTGGCTATAATCCAAGCCCTAGAGGAGTGATGGCATCTTCTGGAAGGAGCACAACTCAAATTTGAGATCTGGACAGATCATAAGAATTTAGAGTACTTCTGGACCTCAAAGAATCACAACCCAAGAGAAGCTCAGTGGTCACTATATCTGTCCTGGTTCAACTTCACACTCCACCACAGGCCCAGCCAAACCATGGGGAAGACCGATACCTTGTCCCAGAGGCCTGACCATGGGTCCAGAGTGAGTGACAACAAGAACTAAACATTGCTCCAACTGGAACTTTTTGCCATTCGGGCCCTTGAGGGACTTGCTGCTATCAGTAAGTGAAGAATGAGACATACTCCAAGATATCCAAAGGATGACCCGAGATGGAGAAAAGGAGGAGTCAGTGACCAAGGCCATCTCAGAGCTTTGGAAGGGACACTCATGCACAGTAAGGGCTTTGGAGTGGTCCAAATGAGCTGGCCTACTGCTATTTTGGGAGAAAGCCTATGTACCAAATGATCCTGAACTTCAGCAATGCATTGTATTCCAACATCATGACATCTGAGTGGCTGGGCACACAGGGAGGTGGAAGACATTAGAACTTGTGTCTTGGAACTACTGTGGCCACAGATGTCCAGGTACATCGGACAGTATGTGAAAACCTGTGACCTATGCCTTTGCACTAAGGCACAAAGGTATGCACCAATGGGTGAGCTCCAGCCACTACTGATCCCAGAGCACCAGTGGGATATGATTAGTGTTAACTTCATTGTTGAACTCCCAGAGGCCTGAGGGTTTGACGTGGTCATGAATGTAGTAGACTCAGTGAGCAAATGAGCCCACTTCCTTCCAACCAACACCATGGCCACAGCATTAGGAGCTGCTTGACTCTACCTCATGCATGTCTGGAAGCTGCATGGATTGCTGAGACAGATTGTCTCCAACTGAAGCCCATAATTTGTCTCAGAGTTCACATGAGAACTTTACCGACTACTCAGCATCAAGCTTGTGCCACCACAGCTTCCACAGGCCGATGGGCAGACCAAACATGTTAACCAGGAACTCGAGCAGTACCTTTGGATCTTCGTTGATGAGCACCAAGATGACTGGGATGAACTCCTCCCTCTTGCAGAGTTCCAATATAACAACCACAGACACTCTGCAACCCAAGAGACACCCTTCTTGTTGGACATGGGCAGACATCCTCAGATGAGATTTGAACCAAGGCAGCCCAAATCCCACATGGAGACCATGAATGAGTTCAAGGACCAGATGGAGAGATCATTAGAGGAAGCCAAGTCAGTGCTGACCAAAGTGAAGGACAATATAGCTCAGTACTACAACCAATGCCAAACCCCAGCTCCATAATACAAGTAGGTGACCAAGTATTTCTGGATGCTTCAGACATTCAGATTACCTGACCATCCCCAAAGCTCACGCACCACTACCTCAGGCCATATGTTATCCAAAGGAAGGTTGGATGCAACACATATCATCTTCAACTACCACAGTCAATGGCTCAGTTACATCTAGTGTTCAATGTAGTCAAGCATCTCTCAGCACCTGAAGACCCCATTCCTGGTCAGAAGTCCAAGCCACCACCCCCACCTGAGATTGTGGATGGGGGAAAGCACTATGTAGTAGAACAGATCCTTGACAGTCAGTTCCACAGAGGTCAACTACAGTTTCTAATCAAATGGGAAGGGTATGGGTATGAAGTGAACACTTGGGTTTTGGAAGCAGATGTCTCAGCCCCAGACGAAATTCGGGAGTTCTATCAAATACACTCCGGAGCACCTTGGAGGGTTTGCTCGACAGCCTTTGACACCATTATGGCTTATGCATTGAGGACACAGCACTTTTGGAGGGGGCTGATGTCAGGGGACAACCTACTTTCACCGAATTCTTCACCTTCAAGACCTTCACACATTTGAGACACAAGTCCGAAGCATGAGAACCTCAGTCCAAAGTCTTGGGTCCTTGACCTGAGGCCTCCAATTACAAGTCCAAAGTCTCGGACCTCTGATCTGAAACCTTGGACCACCCAAGACCTCAGCCAACCTTGGGGTGTGGCCCAAACACCTGACCTGAACACCCAGACCGACATCTGGTGTTTGTCAGGGATGAAACACCTTATGGGGATAGAAGTTGGGCAGGGTTGACAGTGCGTAGGAGTGCCCCTGGTTGGGCATTAGGTAGTCGTATATAGTTTTTCACTAGTAGTGGGGACTCCTAGACTTTTCTCTTTGGATTTCTCCTCTACTAGGTGAGAGTTCCCTTTTATTGTATTTCCCTTCTACTAGGCATCTGTGAGCGGTAGGAGGGTTGCCCTTACAACATCCTGGAAACATTATTGTTCCTGGATTGTCATTTAACATCATTAACAAAACACCATTTAACAGTATATCAGAACTACCAGACTCAGTAGTTCAAAATGGTCATTATGTGATCAACCACCAGAAACCTGCTCTCATGGGCAACCCCCATGGTCCTGGCTTGTAGAGCTAGAAGCACACCCCCAACCATGAACCCCCCTTTTCATCGTTGTTACCTACATCTGGCAGAAGGTTCTCAACAATTGACAATTTCATGGTCAAAAGAAAACCAAATGCCTGGACCCCTATCTAACAACCCTGACCCTGGCCCTGACCCCAACCCTGACCTCGATGATCCATCTGACAATGTATCAAACCCTGACAACCAACCAGCACCAACCCCATCCTGTTCCCAGAACCTGAAGAAGAAGAAAACCTAGCCAAACAATTGTCAAATGCTATTGCCAAACTTACCAAGTCAATGAATTCCAAAAAAGATGATGGCCCCAAGATGAAAATCTGGGAACCTGATTTGTTCGACAGATCTGACCCAAAAAAACTACGTGGCTTTTCCTTCTCCAATGTAAACTGAATTTCCATACTAAACTAAGGCATTTGCATCTAATCAGGCTAAGGTTACTTATGCCCTGTCATGGCTCTTGGATTATGATGGATTTGTCAATAAACTGATAATCAATTTTGGCCCCTATGATGCAGTTGTGGATGCCAAAGTTGAACTGGAGCAGCTTGTCATGAAGGAAAGTCATAAGGCAACAAAATTCTTTGTCAAATTCTACCAGCTCCCTTCACTCCTCAATTATAACAACCAGGCACTGCTCCAGAAGGCTTATCTGGCCCTCCCGAAGCACATCAAGGATGAAATGGTACATTTTGACAAACTGGAAACATTGGATGGACTCCAGGACCTCACACAAAAAATCAATCAGCATTACTGGGAACGCAAGTCAGAAATCTCCAGGGAGCAAGGCCCTTCTCCTAAAACTGAGGCTAAGAATGAGAAGCCGCAAAGCAACTCCAAGCAGAAGGGCACTAACAATGCCCTGGCATTGAAAGACGAGTGAACAGCCAACCCAAACCCAGCACAGTCTAAGAAGCTGGATCTCATAGATAAGCTTGGAAAAGACAGCAAGCTCACTCAACAAGAATGGCAACAGCACCTTGACAACCAGCTCTGCCTGTTGTGTGGAAGGAGTGGCCATACAGTTTGTGAATGCCCAAGCCCCAACAGCTCTGGACCCACTACTGGAATCCAACACCCCTCTGAAGCTTGAAGCTCCCTGGATTGCCCTGATAAATGCAGCAGCATTTGTGCATGCCTGCAAATTAGAAGGCTCTTTGATGTTTCAGCTTAATCTGGTATCCCAGGAAATATCTGCACCATCTGCATCCATTTCCAACACCTTCGATCTGGTCAACCTTGAGGGCATTCCTGAAGACTATCACGGCTTTGCTGATGTCTTCAGTAAGGTGAAATCCTCCAAAGTAGCACCTCATTGTCCCTATGACCTTCAAATTGTCCTTGAGGATGGGGCCAAACTGCCTCAACCTCCTATCTACCCACTCTCAACCTCCGAGCTGGAAACACTCAGAGGGTTTCTTGATGAGCATTTGAATATGGGTTTTATTTGACCTTCTAGGTCTTCGCATGGTGTGCCAATCCTCTTTGTCAAAAAGAAAGAAGGTTCACTCTGGCTGTGTGTAGACTTTAGAGCATTGAATAAAGTCACAAAAAAATATCATTACCCACTTCCACTGATATCTAACCTATTGGACATGCCTGTTAGAACCCATTCCTGACCGATTCCCGAGACCTCGGACCTCCGGGCCCAAATCCCCGACCACCATGTTTCTGTCATGATCACAGTTTAGGATATTCTATTGTTTCAATCCCGAAACACAATGCTCCAAAGAATTCCAAAAACCTCCTTCAGAATCTCAAATCACCCTTGCCTCAATACTTCCCACACATTTGATCTGGTCAACCAATTCAATCCAGGAATCACTTCATTAAGTGTTTAATGAAACAATAAATAACCAGGTCCAATCATAATCTTTTCTGGAAAAGAAGCACCCTGACTATTCCCATCACTATCCCCATCTTTTCAAATGAACTCCTTGATTGAGTTATTTCTATGGTGTGGAAGCTTGCGATGACATTCCATATCATCAGACTCTATGATATGAATGTTCTAGGCACTCAGGGTCACTCTCCGAAGGGTTTAGGAATGGTTAGCTCTACCTGAAGAGCCATGCAATTCAGAAACATGTTTTAGAATTTATTTCCAGTTTGTTAATTGTTTCTTCATTCACCATTTTCCTACCTCCCTTGTTCTTTACTTCCTATGGCCTTTAATCAGTATACATATACCTTAGCTACTTTCTGACCTTCATGGACTCATTCACATTCGCTCTCTCTTCCGAACCGTTCAGTATAAAAGCTAGCACATTTGCGTGTAGATTCCCTAGTTCAATTATTGTATGTCAACTTGATTATTATACCCAAACTTGTCAACTCATCATAAAATCACCTTAAACAACAACCTCATATTTGAGTGAGCACTCCCATTTTACTATTATTAATTTAATCCACTTCAAAGAATGTGATATCATTGGCTATGATCGACATGGACTGTAAAGTTCATTCAATTTATGGGATAGAATCCTTTCAGAACCTCTATCTCTTCGGAACTATGCATTTTGTTTGCAAACATTCCGAAAGCCATTCGCTTTTACTGTAGGATTTCTATTCACTTTCAAATACCATTCTATTATCATTAGAAACATTTCCAAACAGAATTACTAACACCACATTCATCTACAACTTTTATCACTGATATTTGGATTCTGACAGTTTCACCTATTCTTACCTTGCATTTGATCTTCTCCCTTCGTAGCTTACGACCCTGACCTCGGTCATTCAGCCACTGAACCCCGAACCCTTTCGTATATAAGCTACTTATCCATGTACATGACAGTCAGTTCTGATATCGACTAAGATACCCAAATATATTCTACCTTAATCTCTACCCTCCTTCGTTCTACCTCACTAAGGTCACGCCTGAACTTCAGGTGACCTCAGTCCTCATCCAAAATATGGGACAGGACTCTGAGCTGGTGCAGCACATAAGCTGAAGCCAAGTCCCATTTGATCCGTCTGCCAAGCCTCGGCCCTCCTCGGTAACCCAACCCCAAACCTCGGTTGACTCTTTATTGAGTCCCGGCCCTGTCTCTGCTTCCACCCCGACCCAGTTCTTAACAATGCCCTGGAAAGCTTGCATATATTCAAAAATAGATCTCCAGCATGCGTACCACCTAGTCCAGATAGCTGAAGGAGATGAATGGAAGATGGCATTCAAGACCTGGTATAGATCCTTTGAATGAGTCATCATGCCTTTTGGCCTCACCAATTCACTGGCGGCTTTCCAATGATTCATGAACAACATCCTGGGAGACCTCCTTGACAAATGCATTGTAGTCTATCTGGACAACATCCTGGTCTACTCCGACAACCTCCAAGAGCACAAGCATCACATCCGAGAAATCTTGAAATGACTCTGGAAACATGGCCTCTATGCAAAAGCAAACAAATGTGAATTGCACCTGGAATCTGTGGAATTCCTCAGTTACATCATGAAGAAAGATGGCCTCTCCATGGCTAATGATAAAATTAAAGTAATCCAAGACTGGCCAGAACCCAGGAAGGTATGAGACATCCAACCTTCTTGGGATTTGCCAACTTTTATTGCCACTTCATTTTTGACCACTCAGAAATCACCATACTCCTCACCCAGCTCACCCAGAAGGGCACAACATGGAACCTCACCAAATATTGTCACTCCCCATTCAATCTGTTGAAAAAAAGCTTTCACATGTGCCCTGATCCTCACACACTGGATCCCAGATAGACCAATGATTGTGGAAACTGATGCATCTCACTACACACTCACCACCATACTCTCAACCTTCACAGAAGATGATGAACTGCACCCAGTCGCTTTCCACTCCTGGAATTTCACCATCCTGGAACTCAATTACAATGTCCACAATAAGGAACTCATGGCCATCTTTGAGGTATTCAAATGTTGGCAATACTACCTAGAGGGCTCCAGGACACCTATCGATGTCATCACTGATCACAAGAACTTAGAATATTTCACAACTACAAAACTACTCATCCAGTGACAAGCCAGGTGGTCTGAATATCTCTTGCAGTTTAACCTTATCATATGCTTCCGTCCTGGAAAACTCAGAACCAAACCGGACGCATTAACTAGATGATGGAACATCTACCCCAAAGAGGGAGGTAGTGATTATAGTATCATCAATCCACAGAACCTGAGACCTATATTCACTAACCAACAACTTGTCATGATCATAATCTTATGCCTTACTATCCCTGTCTGAAGAGCACCTTCTGAATGTCGGTTCCAAATGCCGAAGCAACATCTCCTCAATCCCATCACTTTCTCCAACAAACTTCTTATACATCAAAATTCCTAAATTGCTCCATTAATTTTTAGTGAAACAATCATTGGTCAGGTCTAATCATACTCTTTTTTTTAGAAAGAACCACCCTGACTATCCTCATCACTATCCCCATCTTTCACAATGAACTTATTGATTGAGTCATTCATATTCCATCAAAAGCTTGTGATGACATCCCATATTATCAGGCTTCACGATACAAATGATCTAGACTCTCATAATCATCCTCCGAAAGATTTGCACACGGCTATCCCTACCCAAAGAGCCATGAAAATCAGAAACATGTTTCAGGAGTTATTGTTGGTCCGTTGATCTTTCTCTCCATTCACTATTTTCCTACCCCCCTTGTTCTTTGATATCTATGGCCTTTAATTAGTATACATGTACCTTAGTTTCTGACCCTCACGGACTCTTCCCCATTCACTCCTCCTTCCTAACCCTTCAGTATATAGCCAGAGCATTTGCATGTATATTCTCTAGTTCAATTATTGTATGTCTACTTGATTGTTCTACTCAAACTTGCTATCTTGTCGTGAACTACCTTGAACAGCAACTTCACATTTGAGTGAGTACTCCAACTTCATTTATATTAGTTTAGACACACTTCTAAAGAATGTGAGACCATTGGCTGTGGTCGACATGGACTGCAAAGTTCATTCAAACCATGAGATAGAATCCCTTTGGAATATCTCTCTCGTCAGAACTATGCACCATTTCACAAACATTCCAAAAGCCCTTTGCTTTTACTGTAGGACTTCTCTTCACTTTCAAATACCATTCTATTACTATTGGAAACATTTCCAAACAATACTACTAACCTTACATTCATCTACAACTCTCCGAGTCCCTCAGGGCCAGCACACTCCTCACCCTGGTCCTCCAAGCAAGCATTCTCATGGATTCAGAACAGCTACACTCTAACATCTGGATGAACCTAGCCTCCAACCCGATAGCACAAAAGCATCTCAGAGACACATCTGACCCTCATTGGATGTATTCCAACAATAGACTCTTATGCCTTGACAGTTGCATCTATGTTCCAGATGCAGCTGACCTATGACTTTGGGTATACAGTACAAGCATGATCACCCACTCTCCAGCCACTTTGGCCAAAACAAAACAATGGAACTCATCTGGCAAGACTATACCTAGCCTGGACTACGATCCTCAGTCACCAAATTCTGCAAATCCTGCACCATGTGTATGCAATCCAAGTCCCCACACCATCACCTGTACATCCTCCTAAAGCAACTCCCAATCCCCAAGAGACCCTGGAATTCCATCTCAATGGATTTTCGTTAAACAACTGCCAAAATCCTCTGGATATATGGCAATCCTGGTAATTGATAATAGGCTCACAAAACAAGTTATCTTTGTTCCAACAGATGACACCATCACCTCTGCTGAACTCATGAGACTGTTCATACTGCATGTCTTCTCAAAGCATGGTATACCATCACATGTTACGTCCAACCAAGGATCCAAGATTGTGTCTCACTTCTTCCGGTCTCTTGGAAAAGCATTAGAAATGATGCTCCCTTTCACTTCTGGGGATCACCCAGAAGGAGATGGTCAGACGGAACATACTAACCAAACCTTGGAACAGTACCTTAGAAGCTACATCAATTACCAACAAGACAACTGGTCTGAACTCCTCCTGCTTGCAGAGTTTGCATACAATAATACACCTAACACCACTACTAGGATCTTTCCCTTCTTTGCCAACAAGGGGTACCATCTGAACCTCTCTGTCCACCTGGAAAGTAATCTTGCATCCTCTCGAGCCTTGACCCTGGTGGCTGACCTGGATCAGCTCCACCAGGAACTCAAGGAGCAAATTAAGGATGTACAAACCCGCTACCAGACCTCTGCAGACTCTCAGCAATCCCCAGCTCTGGAATTGCCTATCAGCTCTCACACATTCGTCAAAGTGCAATACTTCCAGACAACCCTGCCATTGAAGAAGCTTGTGGAAAAATGCCTTGGATGAGAAAACAAGAAAACAGAAGCAGAAAAAATATGAAACCCTTTGTGCATGTATGCATGCTTCTATGAATTGATATAGAAGTTTTGGAAGCTTCAGTCATGGATCAGTGCCCCTATATGTAAATAGGAATTGATTGGTGATTTCATATTATGTTTGTGCTGTTGTTTTGTGTCCATGTGTATGTTGATCAGTAGTAGTTTGAATGCAAACATGCGTGGGTGCGTGTATGCAGTCATTTGCCTCCATTTGGGTTTGTAGCCATTCATCCAGTTCAATCTAAAAATAAACAAACAAGAAAACTCTAAGGCCTTTAGCCTTGAATTGCATCCAAGGAAATTTGCTAGTGTTTTTCTATTTCCTTTCTCTTCTCTGAGCTGATCCCCTGATGCAAATGCACTGATAATGTAAGCATCTTATTGAATAAATAATAACATGACCTTAGCAAACAGAGCATTGGGATTAAGGCAGGCAAATGTATTAGGGGTATCTTAGTTAATATCAAAACTAACTTTTGTGTAAATGAACTAATGGCTTAAATACAAAGAGGTTCGGGGATTGGAGGACACATGACCAAGGTCAGGGTTGTAAGCTACAAAGATAGCTCAAACATGGGATGGAGTTCAATGTGAAACAAGTTTGGGATGACTGGGGCTTTGGGCCTGAGAGTCTGAAGGCTTGGGGATCAGGCTTGGTGTGGGTTCTGACAAAGGCCAACTTACAGATGGTCTGGCCTCCTCCTGCTTGCCAAATTTGCATACAATAATATGGCACACTCTGCAACCATGCTAACCCCTTTCTTTGAGAAGAAAGGGATACTCCCAAGGCTTGGAGCGTTGCTCAGTTCTGTTGCTTTGGAAGATGCTTATCACCACACAGCAGATCTAAAGGAAGTCCACCAATTCCTATGAAATCAGACTAAACACACCAATGAACACTACACCTCATCAACAGAGAATCAGCAAAACCCAATACCTAACTTTCAAGTTGGAAAATTGGTCTGGCTTGATCCCAAAACATTTGGATGAAGCACCATTCAGAGAAACTTGACCATAAGTGATTGGACCCTTATCCAATAATATCTAAAAGATTTTCACATGCATTTCAATTGGGCTTACCATTGTCACAGCCCACTCCCTGACCAACTTCCGAGCCTTCGGACCTTCAGGCCCAAATCCCCAACCACCATGTTTTACCTATTCATACCTCATGTTTGATCTCCCCCTTTGTAGCTTACAACCCTGACTTTAGTCATTCAGTCCCTGATCCCTAAACTCCCTCGTATATAAGCTACTCATTCATGTACATGAAGGCCAGTTCTGATATCAACTAAGATACCCAATATACTTCTATCTCCTAATCCTTATGCTTGTCAGAGCCCATCCCCGACCGATTCCTGAGACCTCGGGCCTCCAGGCCCAAACCCCCGACCATCACATTTCACCTATTCATACCTCACGTTTGATCTTTTCCCTTCGTAGCTTACGACCCTGACCTCGGTCATTCGGTCACCGACCCCCGAACCTTCTCATATATAAGTCACTTATCCATGTACATGACAGTCAGTTTTGATATCAACTAAGATACCCAAATACATTCTACTTTAATCCTTACACTCCTTCATTCCCTTTGCTAAGGTCACACCTGAACCTCAACCTCGGGCCTCGTCCAAAATACAGGACAGGACTCTGAGCTAGCACAGCACATAAGCTGAAGCCAAGTCCCACTCGACCCGTTTGCCGAGCCTCAGCCCTCCTCGGTAACCCGACCCCGAACCTCGGTCGACTCTACCTTGAGTCCCAAACCTAACTCTGCCTCCGCTACAATTCAGTTCTTAACAACGCTCCCTTGTCCCCTTCACTAAAAGGGTCATGCCCAAACTTTGGGTGACTTCAGGCTTCGTCCGAAATACAGGACAGGACTCTGAGCTGGCACAGCACATAAGCTGAAGCCAAGTCCCATTTGACTCATTTGCCGAGCTTCAGCCCTCCTTGGCAACCTAACCCCGAACCTCGGTCGACTCTATCCTGAGTCCCAGCCCTAATTCTGTCTCCACTCTGATCTAGTTCTTAACAACCATTAGATTTGCAGAAGATTCACCCAGTCTTTCATGTATCCTTACTGAAACCAGCAACAGTATCAATGATTCCTGAACAACCTTGGAAACCTCCACCTCTAATAGAAATCAATTCTGAAGAGAAATATAAGGTCACAAGCATCCTGGAAAGTAGGATTCATCAAAGAAAATGAGAATACCTGGTGACTTGGAAGGAATAGATGAAGCTACCTCTTGGGAACCATGTGATCATGTCCTTAATGCCATTTGAAAGATTGCAAAATTCCACAAGTCATATCCAAACCTTCTCCCACACATTTTGACCGCTGAGTTTTGATTGTTTAATATTTTACTTCCATTTTCTTGTTTCCAATTTTTCTTTTTTAAACAGTTTTTTGACTCCAAAAAACAACAAATTAACTAAAAAAAAACAAAAATTAGTTTTACTTTTCTGACCCTTTTAACACCTTTGCTACTTCATCCTGCTAAGTTGTCATATCCATCATTGCCTTTTGCTGCCTTACCATCGCCTGTTGCATCGCCTGAATTACTGAACTTCCTTTGTCCATCAGCTCTTCAAAAGAGGCAACAATTCGAAGTTTCTTCTTGTCCTGTGGAGCTTCGGAGGGTTCTGCTGTTTGCTTGGTTGCAGTCACTTGGCTTCTTGGACAGCCTTTCGAACCGTTGCTTTGGAAGATCTGCAAGCATCGTCAATATAAACACTGTTCATCAGAAATGGGCATGCTCCAGTAACCAATCAAAAGATCATGAGACTTACCTTCTACCACAACACATTTTTGTTTGTCCCGAATATATCGTCCACACGGGAGGTCAACAAGGCCACTGCTCAAATACCCATACCCAGTGCAGCGGTTACATTGCTGCGTTGGGTAAACACATGGCCCTATTGGATACAATTTATGAGTACCTATTCGGAGGCTACAGAACTATTCACACTTACATCAATGTGGATCTTCCCTGCCAGACACCATGTTTTTGGGATAACCATATTTCCTGCTTAAAACCTCTGGCGTCGCATCCAAAGCCTTCACTTTTGTTCCCCAAGTATTTGCTGACCAGTTGTAATGCTGAACAGAGTAACAAATGTGATGCACACCCACATGGCGAGGAAATAGCCATACAAGTGGTCGGGACCGAGGACAACATTGGGGTTGGCTGCACACCCTGAACTTATAGTATCATTGTTAGTAGCAATATTGAACAATCTGTTCTCAGACACGCACTCGTCAAGTTAGACATCCTTGTCGGTGGAAAGAGAGGCTAAGGAGAAAGGCTGAGGATGTTAATAATGGTTTGTGGTCCCTTGTGGTCACTGCTGTATCTTCCCACCATGCAAACACTGTGGAGGCTCGTCTCGCAGCCACTGGAATTCCGCAGCCTTTCCTCTCATTGGGGAAACGCGACCTCTGTGTCAAAGCCTGGAAAACACGCTCTTGGCATCTCCCAAGATTATCTTCCCGACCGCTGTGTATATGATCCACATCTCGTTGATGCCTTGGAACATGCCGTCAAGGACACTCTGGAGCGGATCCATGTGGATGAAGGGTTTTCCAACAAGTTCAACATTATACAGTCAATGTATGATGAAGACCACCCAACAGGTACTAACCTATCATCAGAGATGGCGGTAACTCTTTTCTTGAGTGCAACCTGGTTCAGGAGAGCAGCCAAGGTCCTGAATGCGTTTGTGCGGATCAAAGGTCTTGGCAGTGGCTTTCAATTCGTTGTTCCAGATACAGCACAGCCTCTGCAACCTGACTTTCTAGGGCATTTAACTCCTATCGATAATGGCTCTCCTCTAAATGTCAGTCTTATCGAGGTGAAAAGTGAAGGAATTGTAAGAAATTGGGAAGACATCATAGCGCGTGGGCAGGGGAGGTTCAGGCTTTGCTGGGGTATGAAAGGAAGTTGGGACATGGTGGACATGATCATTCTCAAGGTGTGCCACAACTCAACTACAGAAACCTTCGTC
>QMFG01007007.1:0-15511 GCA_003314545.1 Ramaria sp. MG151 | reverse complement strand
ACGAGTTTCGTACGTGAGTTGGACCCTAACGCGCATCCGGTCAATGGGAGTGTGTTCTGGCCTCAATATGAAAACAGCAGCCAGAGACGACTCCTGCTGCAAGTGAATGCAACGCAGGTAGAGACAGTTCCTCAGAGTCAATTGGATAGGTGTGCGTTTTGGAAAGGGCTGGCAATCAAGATGGAGCAGTGATGTGTCGTGAGTCACTGTAGGGTTGCTGTATACAGTTCTTTTCCTTGACCGAATTTGAATACACAGGTTTTCGTTGTCGTGGAGATTTTGAAACAGTGTGCTGTGTCCACCAAATAAATATGTTAGTGAAAACACATAACTTAGAAGTAGGGCTTTATTTGAGAATAGGGATGAATTTCCAGACTTGGAAGCATATCATCTTCACCAAATGTGAAAAAAATCACATGGAATTTGATGCAATGTCTGGGATATCAATTGATTTTTTGGAGTAAAATTTTGTGTTTTCAATTCAACTTCAACGGCTTTCATAAATAAATTCTCCGAACTTGAAAAGAAGTTTTTTATGGGATAAAAATGCAAATGATTCACTGAGTTTGCAGACTGGTCATTCTTGTGTCCAAGATCCGTCTATCATGCCAACAAATGCTCCTGCAACTACCACATTGGGGACACAAAAAAAAGTTTCTGCATCAAAAATCTGAAGAAAACTTGAAAAAGTGGTTGGGTTGTATTATGATTTTTTCAGGAAAACTAAGAACAAATTTCACTTTTTAATCATGGTTTTTTCAGGGTCATAATGTTCTGTTATAGTTTTCTCTGGTGATCAATGGAAAACTCTAGAAAAACCCTAGCCAAATATTAGATTTGAATAGTGTTCTGGAGTAGAAGACTGTATAAATGTTGAGTCACTTATTAACACTCTACTTATGATTTTCTTGACAAGAAAACTTTCCCATACCTCCCGTTCCAGGATAGCAGCACAGTTGTTCCTGACATTATCAGTAGTAATTATTAGGAATGAGAAAGCTATTTTTAGATAAATCTCGAGGGCCAGTCCCTAATATTTCTGCCTTCAAACTTTATCCTACCCCTGAACCCCTATATACTCTTTGGCATGAGTATTTTACTATAGTTAATAAATCAGTTGGTTTTAGCCTAGCCACTCACACTGTTAAGTCTGTTGTTTGAAAGCTTGAGTTAATTAGTTCTCTTACTACATGTATTTGTATCTCTATCTCTTAAGGCAGCTTGAGTTTATGCCACACTTCACTTATTGTTCCTCCCCTGTGCTCTTAATTCTTAACAGTAATGAAGACAGTACTGCATCTGAAAGGATACTCAGAAAGGGAGTTAGGAGACAGGGTGTGGTTATGTTCTGGTGAGTGAATATGAACAGAGCAGTGCTGCTAGTGAGATTGTCATATACAATAGCCTAGATAGTATAAACACTGATAAGATTTACATGGTAAAAATGATGGATAATGTTACTTATAAGGTAATTAATGTCTTGGAGCAATGGGGAAAATACACCATTATTGTCAGGCTTGCTATAGAGCAGCAGGTTCCAAGAACCCTTTATAAGGATGTGTAGAAAGGAGTGTGTCATTGCAAATGAACAGAATAGCTTTGGCTTAGAAAAGTATGCAACTAGAGCAGTAAAATCATGGCTTTGCAGTAGAAGCTGGACTGTTAAATTAACTACCCAGAGCAGTAAACAAAGTAAACTAACAAATGACAATACTAATGCCATAGGAAAGTAGCCATTACTTACAGTTCAGCTTCATAATAGAAGCTGGTGTTAAGAACTGAAGCAGAGGCGTAGATAGAACTCAATAATTGAGAGACTGAAGGTCTGAAGTTACATTCCATGGTGGGCTAAGTGTCACAATCATGGTTTATCCCTTACCCCATTTCTCTGGACAGTTATCCTCTGAACAACCCTTTTGGAATCTGAATCATCTGAACTTCCATCAAACCTATTTTTGCTCAGCACCTCATCACCCTTAAACATCGTGAATCACTCTATTAATATTTATGTGAAACAATCAATAATCAAGTCCAATCATACATCTTTTCTTGAAAAGAAGCACCTTGACTATCCCCATCACTATCCCCATCTATTTCAAGGAACTCAATATCAGGGTTGATTCTATTTGTTAAAAATTGGATCAGAACGGAGGCAGAGATAGGTTGGGACTCAAGGTAGAGTTGACTGAGGTTTGGGGTCAGGTTGCCAAGGGGGACCGAGGCTCAGCAAATGAGTCTGATGGGACTTGGCTTCAGCTTATGTGCTGCGCCAGCTCACAGTCCTGTCCTGTATTTCAGATGAGGCCCAAAGTCACCCAAAGTTCAGGCATGACCTTTAGCAAAGGGAGCAAAGGAGGGTAGGAATTAAAGGTATCTTAGTCAATATCAGAACTGACTTTTATGTTCATGAATGAGTAGCCCGTTCTGACTCAGTTCTTAACATAAACTCGAAGATACAGACATTCACATGTATGTTCCCTAGTTCAATTATTGTATGTCTACTTGATTGTTCTACTCAAACTTGCCAACTCGTTGTGAACTACCTTGAACAGCAACTTCACATTTGAGTGAGTACTCTAACCTCATTTACATTAGTCTAGACACACTTCGAAAGAATGTGAGACCATTGGCTGTGGTCAACATGGACTGTGAAGTTCATTCAATCCACAAGATAGAATCCCTTCAGAATATCTATTACTTCGGAACTATGCACCTTTTTGCAAACATTCCGATGACCAGCCAGCATACAAGCCACATCTATTTTCAATCCAACTCCACCAGCGGCATTTTCTTCAGCCTTAGCCATCATCTCACATCACCTCTACACCAACACCGCCATCTTTTATCAATCATTATATAATCATCAATCAATCAATATGTTGTCACCTATCATTTCTATTAAGAGTTCAGGGAATTAAATATTGAATATAATAGATAATAAAGTATTATTAATATTGTCATGTTTGTGACGCATAGTCACATTGTGATGCTGACGTGTTCGTGGCTCATGTGTTGGTCACGTGATGTGTTTGGAACGCATGGTAGTAACATGTCAGCACGTTCGTTCAATGTTGCGGTGTCAAGGTATCAATAGGGCCTTCGTTGAAGTGGAATATACACATGTTGTGATGTCAGATATACGTGTGTTCGATTGATTTACTTGAAGTCTTGGTGATTGAGTGGAAATAGAAGTAAGAATAGAATAAATCTTGCTGCTGGTCTTGTAAACTATCATAATCCATTCCATGACCGACCTCCGAGCCCTCGGGCCTTTGGGACCAAATCCCTGACCACCATGTTTCACCTATTTTCACTTCATGTTTGATCTTCCCCTTCGTAGCTTACGACCCTGACTTTGGTCACTCGGTCCCTGATCCCCAAACCCCCTCATATATAAACTATTCACTCATCTACATGAAAGTCAGTTCTGATATCAACTAAGATACCCAAATATACTTCTACCCTTAATCCCTATGCTCCTTTGTTCCCCTTGCTAAGGTCATTCCCAAATCTCGGGTGACCTCAGGCCTTGTCCGAAATACGGGACAGGACTCTGAGCTGGTGCAGCACATAAGCTGAAGTCAAGTCCCATCCAACCCATTCACCGAGTCTTGGCCCCCCTCAGCCCCTCGACCCCAAACCTCGGTCAACTCTGTCTTGAGTTCCAACCCTATCTCTGCCTCCGTTCTGACTCAGTTCTTAACATAAACTCGAAGATACAGCTTGATTTGCTAGCTACTTAGATAGTCCTTATATACATAGAATAATAGGAGAAAGTTTCAACTCATACATGTGAAAATAGTGTCCATGTTGCTGTCTCGCTCTGAACTCATGCAGCCCTACATGTTTCTTCCACTATCCGTGTTCCTGATGAGTGGAGCCAATGCTGTGAGTTGTTCTAGAATTGTGGAGGCATCATTGATAGGAGCCAGTATGTGGTCTAGGTGCATGTTTTGTTCTTCGTGTCTCGTTTGTTATTCTTACTCCATTCTCAGTGTCTCGCAACGTATCTCATGTTTTGGTGCTTGGTATGGCTCGGTTCTTGCATGTGACTCGGTTCTCATGTTCTCGGTGCCTCTCGACTTGTATTCTCGGTGCGTCTCACTGCTCGTGTCTTGCATATGCCTTGATTTATCTCGTTTGTGTTTCTTGGCACATGATTCTTGGTGTCTCATATGAGGCTTGTCTGACTCATGACTCGTATTGGATGTAACACTCGACTTGTTCTCAGTGTTTGTATATCAGAATGCTCGTGTGTGGATGTGGGCGTGTCTCGTGTGTGTGGGCGTGTCTCGTGTGTGTGGGCGTGTCTCGTGTGTGTGGGCGTGTCTCGTGTGTGTGGGCGTGTCTCGTGTGTGTGGGCGTGTCTCGTGTGTGTGGGCGTGTCTCGTGTGTGTGGGCTGCTCGTGTGTAGATAGGATGAGATGAAGAATGAAAGAAATATGGTTGGAGTAATGTGTCACGATCACAGTCTGGACATTCAATTCACACTATATTCGTTCCGAAGCAATCCTTCCGAAGCATTTTGTCCGAAGCCCGAAGCGACATTCCCACAACCCTTTTTGTCTATCACGTCGACACAAATACGCCATCCATTGAATCAATTTTGGTGAAACAATCAGTGGTCAGGTCAAATCATATTCTTTTTTTAGAAAAGAACCACCCTGACTATCCCCATCACTATCCCCATCTTTCACCATGAAATTATGGATTGAGTTATTCCCATTCACTCAAAAGCTTGCGATGACATTCCATATCATTATGTTCTATGATATGAATGTTCTAGACCCTCAGGATGACCCTCCGAAGGATTAGGGACGGTTAGTTCTACCCGAATAGTCAGGCGATTCGGAAACATGTTTCAAGAGTTATTGTGGGTCCGTTAATCTTTTTCTTCATTCACAATTTTCCTACCACCCTTGTTCCTTGTTTCCTATGGCCTTTAAATTAGTATACATGTACCTTGGCTACTTTCTAACCATCACGGACTCATTCCCATTCGCTCTTTCTTCCGAATGGTTCAGTATATAAGCTAGCACATTCGCATGTATATTCCCTAGTTCAATTATCGTATGTCAACTTGATTTTCTACTCACACTTGCCAAACTCGCTCCCAACTCAACTTCACCAACAACTGTATACTTTTCGAGTAAGCCCTTCAATTCAACTTTTATTAGTTAAATCCACTTCAAGGAATGTAAGATCATTGGCTGTGATCGACATGAACTGTAAAGTTCATTCGATTCACGAGATAGGATCCTTTCGGAACATCTATCTCTTCGGAACTATGCACTTCATTCGCAAACGTTCCGAAAGTCATTTGCTTTTACTGTAGGATTTCTATTTGCTTTCCAAAACCACTCTGTTACTATTAGGAATATTTCCGACCACTTTTACTAACCCAACATCTATTCACAACATCTATTGCTATCATTTGGATTATGACATAATGGTAGTGTCTGTGTGATAAAACATAAAAGAAAAATAGAATAAAAATGGAGAAACTCAAGAAAGATAAGTCCTTTTTCCTAGTCCTTACAATAATTTCCTCATCGATGCATATCCAAGAATCTATCAAATTGCAACCTATAGAAGGATGAACTGAATGCCATTTTCCAATCACACCGACATATCCTAATCCTGCTCATCTCCATCGCAAGCTCTCTAATCCCAATCATCATGACACTTATGCCATTGGAGAGCCAGTATATGTCAACAACTCCTCAGAGCCATTCATATTTCTTGGAGATAAAAGGGTATACTATCATGCAGGGCAAGAGGAATATGTGGCAGAATTCAAGGGACCATACCCAGAATATCCTCCCCCATCCATTCAACTCACTCTTCATCATAGAATCCAGAAGGATTGCATTTTCCACCCTACTCATCAGCCATTCATGGAAAGGTTCATGAACAGCCTTTGGAGCCTGTGTTGTTTCTGATTCTTCAATCCTTCCTGGATGACACAGTGACTTATTCTATATCCAATTCGCTTAGGAGACATTGGACAAGTTGAGGAATATTATTGGTGGACATTTCTTTTGTTCTTTTATCTGACACATTATCTTTTTCACCTGATCTTTGCCTTGTTCTATTTTTGATAACCTTTTCTCATCATTACTAACTGACATTCTATTCTTGTACTAATATTCTCACTCCACACTTCTTTCCCCTATCTTGACACATTCTCGCTTATCTGCTGTGTCAAATACTCCTTTCTTCAATCCTTTCTTGTACTTTTTGTTCTCATGCTTTGTCATGCACTACCCCTATTCTTACCAAGTACCTCTATCATATCATTTTGCATTGTCCTTGCATCAATGTGTCATGATCACAATTTAGGCCATTACATTGTTTCTTCTCCAAACCACAATCCCTGAATACTTCTGAATACCTCTTTCAGAAATCCAAAACAACCCTTCCTCCATTCTTTGCATATAATCAATCCAGTCACCCAATTCAGTTCATCAATCACTCCATTTGATGTTTAGTGAAACAATCATTGATCAGGTCCAAATCATACTCTTTTTTTAGAAAGAACCACCCTGACTATCCCCATCACTATCCCCATCTTTCACAATGAACTTATTTATTGAGTTACTCCTATTCCATCAAAGCTTGCAATGACATCTCATATTGTTAGACTCTATGATATGAATGTTCTAGACCCTCAGGATCACCCTCCGAAGGATTTAGGGACGGTTATCTCTTGTCAGAATCCGAATAACAGTGATAAAGGTTGTGGATGAATATTGTGTTAGTAAATCTGTTCGGAAATGTTCCTAATGATAATAGAATGGTTTTCGAAGGTGAATAGAAATCCTACAGTAAAAGCAAATGGCTTTTGGAATGTTTGCGAACAAAATGCATAGTTCCGAAGAGATAGAGGTTCCAAAAGGATTCTATCTCGTAGATCGAATGAACTTTGCAGTCCATGTTGATCACAGCCAATGATCTCACATTCTTTGAAGTGGGATAAACTAATAAAAGTAGAATTGGAGTGCTTACTCAAATATGAGGTTGTTCAAGGTGAATCTAGGACGAGTTGGCAAGTATGGGTAGGAAGAATCAAGTTGACATACAATAATTGAACTAGGGAATATACATGCGAATGTGCTAGCTATATACTGAACCATTCGGAAGGAAGAGTGAATGGGAATGAGTCCGTGATGGTCGGAAAGTAGCTAAGGTACATGTACTAATTAAAGGCCATAGGAAACAAAGAACAAGGGTGGTAGTAAAATTGTGAATGAAGAAAAAGATTAACGGACCAACAATAACTCTTGAAACATGTTTCCGAATTTCATGGCTCTTCGGGTAGAACTAACTGTCCCTAAATCCTTCGGAGGGTGATCCTGAGGGTCTAGAACATTCATATCATAGAGTATGGTGATATGGAATGTCATCGCATGCTTCCACACAATAGAAATGACTCAATCAATGAGTTCATTGGAAAAGATGGGGATAGTGATGGGGATAGTCAGGGTGCTCCTCTTCCAGAAAAGATTATGATCGGACCTGGTTATTGATTGTTTCACTAAACACTTCATGGAGTGATTCCTGAACTGGATTGGGTGACCGGATCAAATGTGTGCAAAGTATTGAGGCAAGGGTGATTTGGGATTCAGAAGATCCATTCAGAAGGGTTGGTTCAGAAGGACAATGATATAGACAAGGTGTCCATATTGTGATCGTGACATCTCTACCCAAAGAGCCATGCAATTCGGAAACATGTTTCAACAGTTATTGTTGGTTCATTAATCTTTTTTTCTCATTCATAATTTCCCTACCTCCCCTTTTCTTTGTTTCCTATGGCCTTTAATTAGTATACATGTATCTTAGCTACTTTCTGACCCTCACAGACTCTTTCCCATTCACTCTTTTTTTTTTCCTGCTTCTGAATCGTCTGGTATATAAATAGCACATTTGCATCTATATTCCCTAGTTCAATTATTGTATGTCTACTTGATTATTCTACTCAATCTTGCCAACTCATCATAAATTACCTTAAACAACAACTTTACATTTAAGTAAGTACTCCTACTTCATTTATATTAGTCTAGACACACTTTGAAAGAATGTAAGACCATTGGCTGTGATTGGCATGAACTGCAAAGTTCATTCAATCCACAAGATAGAATCCCTTTGGAATCTCTATCTCTTTGGAACTATGCATTTGTTCGCAGACATTCCAAAAGCCATTTGCTTTTACTGTAGGATTCTTATTCATTTTCAAATAACATTTTATCACCATTAGAAACACTTCCAAACATTACTACTAACACAACATTCATCAACCACTCTTATTACTGATATTTGAATTCTGACATGTTGCTGTAGACATGTATATAAAGGCCTCTGCCTCTCTCTGTAAAATAACAATTTAAGTTTCAAGTCAAGTCTATACTCAAGTCTGGTCCAAGTTAAAGCGAATAGTCTAGAACATTCTAGACTACATCACATGTACATGTTACTGTCACATATGTCATGTCACACATTATAGTCACTATTGACATCACCTACTGCCAACATAAAGTATTGGTATTGTGACAGGATACTAAAATTGTAATAGACACTAGACGACTATTATCAAACACAGTATTCCAATCACAAATCCCCTTCTTCAAATACAAGGCAGTGAAGAAGTCAAGGAATCATTTAACATCTTCTTGTACAAAGAAGAGAATTAGGTTTGGATACTGACACAGATATAGTCATCTGACAACCACCACTGTTGCAATATCCCATCCCTAATCCCAATACTATTGGAAGGAAGACAGACAACTAATTCCTACTTACAGATTCAAGATATAGATAACAGCTGTGTCCCTTGAACGACTGCACTAGACACCGTCTGAGGAAAAGGACTGTTGTGTGCAGGCTTTAGGTATCAAACCTAAGGTGAACACATCACCGAAAGCCACTTGCTTTTACTGTAGGACCTCTATTTACTTTCAAATACCATTCTATTACTATTAGAAATATTTACGCACAATACTACTAACCCTATATCCATTTACAACTCTTATTTTTGATAATTGAATTCTGACAAGTATTGGGTTGTCCCTACCCGAAGAGCCATGCAATTCAGAAACAGGTTTTAAAAGTTATTGTTGGTCTGTTAATCTTTTTCCTCATTCACCATTTTCCTACCTCCCTTGTTCTTTGTTTTCTATGGCTTTGAATTACCATACATGTACCTTACCTACTTTCCAACCCTCACAGACTCTTTCTGTCAGAGCCCATCCCTGACCGATTCCCGAGACCTCAGGCCGCTGGGCCCAAACCCCCAACCATCATGTTTCACCTATTCATACACCACGTCTGATCTTTCCCCTTTGTAGTTTACAACCCTGACCTCGGTCATCCAGTCACTGATCCCTGAACCTTCTCGTATATAAGCCACTTATCCATGTACATGATAGTCAGTTCTGATATCGACTAAGATACCCAAATACATTCTGCTTTAATTCTTACGCTCCTTCATTCCCTTGCTAAGGTCACGCCCAAACTTCGGGTGACCTTGAGCTCATCCAAAATACGGGACAGGACTCTGAGCTGGCGCAGCACATAAGCTGAAGCCAAGTCCCACTCGACCTGTTCGCTGAACCTCAGTTGACTCTACCTTGAGTCCCAAACCTAACTCTGCCTCTGCTCCGACTCAGTTCTTAACACTTTCCCATTCACTCTTGCTTCTGAACCATTCAGTATATACAGTAGGTAGCACATTTGCATGTATATTCCCTAGTTCAATTAGTGTATGTTTACTTGTTTGCTTTGCTCAAACCTGCCAACTTGTCATGGACTACCTTGAACAACAGTCTCTGGACAACCATACCTTTGAGTGAGTGCTCCAACCTCATTCATATTAGTTTAAACACACTTTGAAAGAATATGATATTATTGGCTGTGATTGACATTGACTGTGAAGTTCATTGATCCATGGAATGGAGTTCCTTTGGAATATTTATCTCTTTGGAACTATGCATCCTTTTGCAAATGTTCCAAAGGCTATTTGCTTTTACTGTAGGACTTTTATTCACTTTTGAATATCATTTTACTACTATTAGTAACATTTCCAATTATTAACACTAATCACACATTTATCTACAACTCTTATCATTCATAATTCAATGCTGACACTAAGGTTTGGCAATCAAACCCAATGGGACTTAGCTTCAGTTTACATGCTGTGCCAGCTTAGCATGTCCCTCCAATTAGCATGTAGCCTAAGGTTGCCTAAGGTTCAGGCATAGGCCTTGGGTAAGTATTAGAACCTGCTCCAAGCCCAATCTCTAAGCCTTTGGACCCTTGGGCCTGAAGCTCCATTCATCTCAAACTTGTTTCATATCTATTCCTATCCACATTTCATCTTCATTCATTATTAGTTTGTGACCCTGACCTCAGTTCTGATATCAACTAAGATACCCTAATAGACATGCTCTCTCTTCTCCTAGCTCTTACACCCTATTCACTAAGGTCATACCCAAACTTTGGGTGACCTTGGACCTCATCTGAAATACAGGGACAGGATGCTGAGCTGGCATAGCACATAAGCTGAAGCCAAGTCCCATTAGATCTGATTGCTGAACCTTGGCCCACCTCAGTATAGGACTCCTGAACCTTGGTTACTTCAATTATTAAGTTTCTTTCAATATACAATATCAGAACTAAGGTCTAGTGTACATGATCAAGGGTCTTATATACTAAGAGGGGATGGGTGCCATGATCCAATACCTGGACCTGTTATTAAATAACAGCCCATTTGGAATCTTATCTTTGGAAGCTTCATTCAGAATCTGAAATTGATTATACTTGTCACCGGACAACTCTACTCTCCCTGCCATCATCATTGAGTTCCCAAATCACTTTATTGATATCTAGCGACAAAATCAATAATCAGGTCTGATTATAATCTTTTCTTAGAAGAGGCACTCTGATTATCCCATTACTATCCCTATCTTTTCCAAGGAACTCAATGGCCAAACCAGTTCTACTTCACAAAAGCTTATGATGACAAGTAATACTATCAGACTCTATGGTATAATTAACCTTGACACACAGGATCACCCTCCAAAGGATCAAATGACTATTGTTACTGACTGACACTCCATTTGATTTGGAAACATGTTTCATGATGTATTTCTGGTTTGCTAATCTTTTTCTTCATTCACAATATCCTACCTCCCTTGTGTTGAGTGATTGGGTGGTGAAAGTGATAATAGGAGAATGTAGAATTTTACAAGCTGTAGACAAAGTTATCACCTCAGTGATACAAAACACTGAGGGGCTTATCCGTAGCTATCCCAGCTACTGTATAGCTAAGGCCATCCCTGGCCAGTAACTAATAATAACTAGCTAATGAAACATACTCTGCCCATATGGACTAATTCACAAGTCCCTTGGACTGCTAACTAATTGTAAACCAAATAATAGAAAGACTTGAGTGAGATTGACTTAGCTATACTAGCATATATACCCTCTTCCTCATATCCAGCACTCAAGTGCCTGTGCAGATATCTTGGGGTGTGGATATATGCATGTACCAGCCTTGCTTTAACACCCCCTGTCAGGGGACAACCAGTTTATTCCCTTTTTCCTCCCTTTTTCCCCTTTACCCCTTTTCCCTATTTCCTTTCCCTCCTTCTCCCTACTTCCTCTCATACTAGATTTATCCCATTCCTAGTATTATATCCTTCACCTCCCTTTTTCTTTATTTTTCCTAGTGCTAGTTACACTTGTGTTTGACCTTGTTTTGTCACCAGTAGCTATATAGTTAGTTGCTTAGGTAAGGGAATCCTCACCCTTTTCTCTTTGGATTTCCCTTACCAGGTATGTGTCTCGCTACTGTAGTTACTATTTGATCTTTATATAACTTTGGATTTCCCTTACCAGCCTAGAATGAGTCCCTGTGGGTAGTTTGGGGTTCAAGTCCCCTTCCAGGCCCAGGCAGGATGCTGATAGGGTAGTATCCCCTGCAGTATGCCTGCCAGCAGGCATATCCCGGGTCAGGTTGAGGTTGCCCTTACACCCCCCCCTTCCCTTCAATTGAAATGAAGTCCAAGCAAAGCCCTTAAATGTGAAAACATTTTCTCAGGCAATGCCTTGGTGAATATGTTTGCAAACATCTCCTGGGTAGGACAGTACCAGATCTTAGCAGATATCTAGTGACAGTCTCTCAAATAAAATGATAGTGTATGTTGATATGCTTGCTCCATGCATGGAATTGATCACTCTTGGTGACTGCTATGGCAGATTGGTTGTCACAGTAGATTAATAAAGGCTTTGATAACAAACATATTATATCTGTGAGAAACACCCTCATCCATAAGGCTTCTTTAGCAGTGTGAGTCACAGCAATGTATTTGGATTCAGTAGTAGATAAAGATCTCACTGCTTGCTTTCTTAAATTCCAAGATACAGCTCCTCCATCTGTACAGAATGCATATCCTGAGATTGCATGCCTGTGCTCATGTGAATTTCCATCTGCATCTGAGTATCCTTGTAGTCCTTTCTTATTTCTCTTATCTAGCTCCTCTCATTTCAAAGTTCCATTGCTTCTGAAGGTAAGCCCCACATGTTTAGCCCCCTTCAAATATCTGATTATTTACTTAATGGCCTCCCAATGAGCACATCCAGGGTTTGGCATGAAATGTGAAAGGTATGGCACAGCATAGGCTATGTCAGGTCTTGTGCCAGCAACCACATACATGAGGAATCCTACAGCCTCCCTACAAGGTATGCATTTCATTACCTCTATTTCTGCTAAATCAGTGGGTGAGTCTGACTTTGTGAGATTGTGTCCAGGGCTGATCAGGATGTCAGATAGTTTAGCATCTTGAAAACCATAGTGTTTGACTATCTGTTAGATGTATGTAGCTTGAGAGAAAGATATAGTTTTGTTATGTAGATTGTGAGTGACTTATATGCCTAAATAGCCATTGTAAGTCTCCTAAATCTTTAGTTTCATTCTGGGAGCCAAGCTCATCCTTGAATCATCATATCCCTCTCTATAAATCTCCAGCTATAGTTATATCATTGATATCTACTACAATTCTTATCACATCTTCATCAAATTGTGAAAATACTGTGTATTCAACTTGACATCTACTGAACCTCATAACCATGAGTGTATCCATTAACATCTCATACCATTCTCTCCCTGATTGATTTAGCTCATACATAGCTCATTTAAGGTATATTACCTTATCCTGCTGTCCAGGTACTTCAAAACCCTTCAGTTGTTGCATATAAATGTTCTCCTTTAGCTAAGCATTCAGGTAGGCACTGCTGATGTCTGTCTGTTCAATTTCCCAGTCACTTCTGAATAAAATTGCCATGATAATTTGTATAGTCATTAGTTTAGCTGTTGGAGAGAAAGTATCATTATAATCTATCCCTTCCATCTGAGAAAATCCTTGAGTGACACATCTTGCTCTTTGACTCTTTATACTTCCATCATTATCCAGTTTATAAGTCAATATAATTTTGCTACCAACAATGTTTGTATTAGGAGGTGGGGTGACTAGTTCCCAAGTGCCAAAAATGTTTGTGTTTCTCAAGCTCAGTGTTGATGTATTTCTCCTATTCTGGCTATTCATCCATTTTTCTGGCCTACTCAATCGTAGTTGGATTTTGAATGAGGTTCATTGAGGTGAGCATTGCCCATTCAATATCTATATCCCAACTGCCAGTGTCCACAGCCATAAGTGCTGTAAGGTTTTTAATCCTTTCACTTCACCTTGGGGTTACTGCTGAACTGATCCTAGGAGTTGGATTTAATCTACTGCTTCTTCTCAGCATTTAATGTCCAGATGCTTGCTCCAAATCTTTTAATTGTCTCCTCTAGTGGCTCTTCAGTGCTTGGTCTCTATCTATACTGATGGATCCTGGATTATATCAGCTGATGGGTTTGATGGCTCTAAAGGAGTTGATGGGTGGTCCAAAGCCTTAAAATTGACCATAGGGTTGTAATTAATGGATTTTAAATCACTATTATTTTCCCTCACAATTGTAACAGGGTTTGGTAACATCAGTAATTTGTTCTCAAATATAATATTCTGTTTGACTATGATTTGATTGTAAGGGTCATATATGTGGTATCCTTTACTTATGCCACTATAACCTAGCCATCAACCTTGATTTGCCTTTGAATCCAGTTTGTGGTATGTGTTTTGGAACACATATACCTTAGTGCCCCATTCTGGTTGCTCTGTGAGATCAGGTTTGGTGCTGTGTATCATGTCATATAGAATTCTTCAATTGAGAGCTCAGGTTGATGTTCTATTTTTACGCCACACTGAATGGCTTGTAAAGTGAGTGTAGTACGGTTCTATAAGGTGGAATCTCAGTCTAAAGGTTTAGACGGTGTTATGATAAAATGTACCTATAAGGTAGACTACAATGGGTCAATTTAGGTGTTGAGAACGATTAAAGGAAAAATAACTCACATCTCAGTCTAACGGTTTAGACTGAGATGTTTAGCTGCTTCTACGGTCTATTTAACTGTTCTAGCTAGGATTGGTAAGTGTATTATAAATGTAACGAAAATATTGGTAACGCGTCGGTCATGTGATCTGACATGGCGGAGTTACCGGCTTCCAACAGCTTGGTAGTGACATTAGTATAGTGTGTGAAAGCTCCAACAAGGTGCAATTCAACTTTCTGCACCATTTTCTTCTGGGGGAATCCTCGTAAAGTACTGCCTAAATCTTCTACCGTGATTAGCTCTCATGCGCTGAGGGCCAAAGTATTCTAAGCATTCTCCGACGACTCTTTCTCAGCGTCCTTGGTAACAACACCAGTCCATCCGCGAAGAAGCCGCTCTATCTAAATAGGGGGCCGCATGGATACTAGGATAGCTGTAGGGTATAAATAGTAGATCCATAAAGGTCCTACAAAACGTGGCCTGAAAATATACGCTTACAAACAGTGTGTGGTCGATGATTTCAACAATGACGGCAATTTTGTGCTTACAGGAGACAGGATTTGAGGACGGCTAGAATGGTGGCTCGAAGGGTCTCGTCTTAAGCAGCTGGGACTTCAGTTTAAGAGGGAAAAAATCCGTCACCGTCTCTTGCAGTGAACGGCACACTCAACCACACAAACCAGCTTAAACTTCGGTTCCAACGAAGCCTCTCCAATGCTTTGCAACATCTTCCTGGAACACATGAGATTTTTTCCATACGTTCGATTTCGTAACTTCCGACTTTGCATACCGCGTGACTGGACGTCTTTGGAATACACGGACCGCTGCTCACTCGACGGCTTCAAAAACCCCGGGGAGAATGCCACTACTATCGTTGGGTTGTGACCCCCCATGATGGTGTCGACGCACAAGAAAGCACTATATCTAGTTACATGTTTAGCTGGTATTTGTGTCGTAACGACGCAACCCCTCCCTCCTACAGTGGACCTAGGCTACGCTACCTATGAAGGAACTGCGCAGGGTAACGGCCAGAATCAATTTCTAGGTATCCGTTTTGCTGCACCTCCACTCGGTAAACTACGT
>QMFG01007005.1:555-18036 GCA_003314545.1 Ramaria sp. MG151 | reverse complement strand
AGGTAGGAAAACGGTGAATGAAGAAAAGATTAACGAACTAGAAATAAATCCTGAAACTTGTTTCCAAATTGCATGGCCCTTCAGGTAGGAATAGCTGTGAACATATCCTTCAGTGGGTGATCCTGAGGGTCTAGAACATTCATATCATAAAGCTAAATGATATAGGATGTCATCACAAGCTTCCATAGAAATAGAAACACCTTGATCAAATTAGTTCATTGAAAAAGATGGGGATAGTTATAAGGGCAACCTTGACCTTACCTGGGATATGCCTGCTGGCAGGCATACTGCAGGGGATACTACCCTGTCAGCATCCTGCCTAGGCCTGCAAGGGGACTCAAACCCCAAGCTACCTACAGGGACTCACTCTAGGCTGGTAAGGGAAATCCAAAGTTATATAAAGATCAAGTAGTAACTACAGCAGCGAGACACATACCTGGTAAGGGAAATCCAAAGAGAAAAGGGTGAGGATTCCCTTACCTAAGCAACCAACTATATAGCTACTGGCGGTCAAACAAGAGCAAACAAGGATGTGACTAGCACTAGGGAAAAATAGAGAAAAAGGGAGGTGAAGGACATAATACTAGAGATAGGATAGATCTAGTATAAAAGGAAATAGGGAGAAGGGGGAAGGGGAAAAAAAGGGGAAAAAGAGAGGAAAAAGGGAGTAAACCGGTTGTCCCCTGACAATAGTGATGGGGATAGTGATGGGGATAGTTAGGTTGCTTCTTTTCCAAGAAAGTTTCTGATCAAACCAAATTGTTCATTGTTTCACTATTTCTAATTGAGTGATTGAGGAAGCCTGATGGCCAATGATGGAAGCTTGAATATAAAACTTCTTGATAGGGCAAACAAAGGATTTGGACCCATTCGGAGGATTTGGAAGGAGCAATTTAGGAGTGTAGTGTCCAGATTGTAATTGTAACAGGTACCTAAGAGATAAACTATGAACATTTAGTCATCCAATTCATACAGAGTAACTATACTACTTGCCTCAGTGGCTATCAAACACTGAGCAGGAGGGACTATATGTGGGTTTGTTTCACTCACATATAGCTAACAAGTGGCCCTAGGATGCCATGTGTGTGTGTTGGGTGGCCAAAAATTGTGTTGGCACTCTTATGCCAAAGCCCCATGTATTATTACATGAAGTTTTAAAGCTTGTTTGCAGGATCATATCAAGGGTTTGGAAGATGGCTTATTTCTCACTATTATGGAGGCTGCTGGAAAGTCAAAGGTGTTATTTTTATCAGTTTTCTGAGATGCTTGCTTTGAAAATTTCTCAGTATTCACCCCTTATTCCAGCATCACTTCTACCAAGATTCCACAAATTTTCTTCAAGTCAAGGAACCAAGTCCAGAATACCAAACAGTATTCCTCCCAATATCATGGTCAATTCAAGGGTGCCCGACTCTCTTCATGGCGTCTGGATATTCTAGAGTTGAATGTGCCAATGGGACCCTGGATCCGCTGGTGCTAATCCGCGCTCTACAAGGTCCGATCGCAAAGCCTGGTGCACGTCATGGCTACCGCTTTTCGTGTTGCGCCAAGGTCCGCTTATACGACCGGGCCTGTGCCCCACAATCCTTGGGTGACGGTTTTGAAGTAGGTCTCCGGTTCTCCGGAATGAATCTATGGGTACCAGGGCTGTCGTCTGATGGGGGACACGAACAAGGATAGAAGTGTTCCCGTTTTTTCCTTTTTCTCTGTCTTTTCCACCTCTAAGCGCAGTAGACAAACTCCCATGGGTTTTTATATTGACTTATCTATATTTTCTTATCTGATATCACGTGGATCCCGTGGCTCCATTTCCGCATCACGTTGCCAGTGTGTGTAGAGGGCAGAGGCAGAAGACCTTCAAAGTGCACATGGAGGATGCCCCGCTCTCACGGCGGCGCCCTTTGTGATGAGGGCGTGACTTTTGGTTGCCCTCATGCAAACGAAGGGCGATCGCGCAACTGCTCTGTTGGCTTGATGTACCTGAGGACTGCATTATTTGACGGTGGGTGAGTCTGTTGACTAGATAGCTCGTGATTTGGTCAATCCAATTGGCGTTGGGTGGGGGGACATTGGGGACGTCGCCAATGTTGAGCAGCGGCTGAATTGCGACTACTTTTGACAGATAGTGTCCACATACGTTGAGGAATTTACGGATTGGTTGAGTCTGACTGCGAAGGCGACAATGAGGCAGAATAAAACATGCGGGGTGTCGTAAAGGTGGCCGGTTTCAAGACATCCATGGTGTTCGGATAAGCGACGAGTTTATACAGGTGATATTTGCAGTTTGGTACACGTAGCAGTCTTTGTTCCATGACAAGTTTGTGTTTTGCGTGTGAAGCAACATCGTCACAGGAGGCTGATGTCGGGCTCACTGAATAAGAAATAAACACACTACGTCTATAAAGAACACCCTTCAATAGAGATTATACACAGTGCCAGTCTCCACAAGTCGTTGGGGGGGCACCACGTTAGCCTTGGAACGCAACTTCTTTTTTGCTCGTCTCAGCGATACCTCCTTCCGCAAACCCTGTCCCTAGATACGGCGAAGCGTCAGAATCTGTCGCGTGCAGCCAAGTCTAACAATGTACCTTCGCGTTTCAGCTCATTCTCAAGCATGTGATCACAGACAACGCACTGGGGGGCGGACCGCTCTAGAGAATCAGTACGGGTCTCGTAGACAACGTGGCCGCACGGCTTCATCATTAGAGGCAAAGTTTACAGTAAGCGATGTCGTGGATAAGGGGTAAGAGGGGTGAACTGACAAAAGAGAAGAGTATTGTTGGAAAGGCCTTTCTTGCATGAAGGACAGATACAATTGGACTCAGCGGGTTTCGCATCAGATTTGCCGTTGGAGTCTAGGGACGAGAAGAATACTGGAATAAACTTTTAAGTCTATTCCACTGGTTTGTCAGTGTAAGAACGCAAAACAAGTGTCCGACGTCTCACGCCAGAGGGTGAGCAGGATTTCCTGCTCTACACATCGTCGTGAGTTTGACATCCATCAGGGGTCCAGCTCCAGCAGTTGGCGTTAACGACGGTAGCCAAAAGTCAGGTAACTTGGATTATCGAGCTTCCGCCTGATACAGAGAGATTGTGAAATGCAGCGGTAACAGTAGCGTATTAACTCGATATCTACCTGCTCTAGTTCAATTTGTCTCAACGCACCTTCCTCTGCCTCGCGAGCCATGACTTCCGCTTTCTCGTGGTCAAAATCAGACTTTCTTTTCGTCCCTCCGGCTTTACCAGTACGAAAAAAAAATCAAGATAGAAAGATAGACAGGGAAAGAAAGTTGCACGGGACGCACCTTCATCTACATCTTTGCCACCGTTTTTTGCTAGAGCATCTGGATGATGTCCAATCCGCAACCTCAACTGTCCTCTTTCAAAGTCTTGCAACACACGCTGGCGAGAAGCCTCCTTCACACACTCCTTTTCCTCCTCCTCCTGCTGTTGTAAGGCTTCAAACCTTTCTTTCTGTTTCCGTATGTCTTTCTTCAGAGTCACTTGTTTCCAAAAATATCAAGCTTACTGTAAAGTAAGAGAAGAGTAACAAATACATAGATCGGTATATACACATTTCTTGCAGAACAGATGGCCGGATGACCATGCTAAAGGCTTTCGAGCTCACTGGAGACACAAGGAGCATGCATCAAATTGGCGCATGGATTCCTAATCGTTGTCGCTTTATTCCATAGTTCAATTTCTTGTATTTTGCATAGCCGAAGATGGAGGACGCAGTGTTGTTCTTGCTATGCTTCGTCATGACTTGTCGAACTTCTAGAGTAGATAATGACATAAGTCACGAAACGTCAGCACACTGCGCGGCAATTGTTCAATGCCGCATCATTAGATTTAACCAAATGTGCATGAGTGGCGGCAGTGCTGCTCCTTGAAAGTCAACATCCACACTGCATACTATCAGCAAACATCCAGATACTGATCTTCCTTTCAGAAGGATCACCTAAAGCGCTGGACCGTAAGAGAATATAATTCATAAAGGCTTGTAGAGTTCACTCTAGTTCGGAGTAAGATTCTCAAGTTCATGAGAAGTAACATGGAATATAATTTTTTAGTCAGCTGTTGCCCCAGCGACAGCTCTTCCCCAGGCTTCATATCATGCCTTGGACTCCTTTGCTAGGGCCCGCCTCACCCGGTCCCTCCGGTTCTTCTTCATTATTTGCACATTGAAGCGCTCGAAGTCACTAATATGGCGGCGACGCTTGGTAATCTCAAGCTTTTGGGCCCACGTTGATTTGTTCCTTATGACGAGTTAATAGTTAGACATCACGCACTAGAGGATGCAGGGTAGACATACCACTTCTCGATCACTCCTTCTTTCTCAACATACTTACGCACGACGCCGGTCCGTGCACCGCGAGGAAGTTGCTTCACAGAGAACGGTGTAAGAACTAAGTGGCGATAAAGGAAGGCTTGCCGCGGGACGCCAGTAGTAGGGCCGTCAATAACAGCCTATAAACCAAACGTATCTTTCACAGTAGTCCAACAAGAGGATCAAAGAAAAAGACTTACACGTTTGTGGTCAATGATTTCCACGATAACAGCTACTTTGGACTCGTAAGGACCAGCTTTCAATAGTACCACTGCGGTTAGGAATAGCCAGTTAGATCAGCATTCCAAGACAAAGGGTAAATTCTGACCTCTTCCAACTTGTACAAAACGTTTAAAAGTTGAAGGATCCTAAACAGTATCGTCAGCCGTGGACGTCATCCAAAAGTTAGGGTGCCATCCATCAGGCCTCAGGTAGGAATTTTCTTTGTAACACCCATGTTACGGGCACCAGGCAATCTGTATGAAGATTGGGAATTCAGGTAACTCACCGTCATGGTTCGTGACTGTGGAGGACGGTCTTGACGTTGCTGAGGGCTTGCAGAGAGTATTCGGCAACTTCCGTGCCGGAGCCAATTGAACGGCACACTCAGCGTGCAGTTTCGATTAGAAACGCTGGCTACTTCTTCTAAGTGCCAAAGAATCCATGTTCGGTGGCGAGTGTATGCGCCTTGCTACATATATGGTGATTCTTTCTTTACAATCAGTTCTTTTGTCTCAAATATGAGCACTATTTCGTGAGTATGATATATCACGAGTGGTGCCATGCAGCCAGGCAAAGTCTAGTTGGCAACCACCAAAGATATGGAGGGTAAATTCAATTTTCCGAGAAAGGAGTGAGGCGGTGATCTTCGGAGACAATACAAGCGATTAACTTTTACAAACCCCTCCCTGATTCTGAAATTTGGGGACGAGAGAATGCATAAAATGAGCAAGGGGGATTCGTAAACCCATATCAGGCGAATTGCCACTATTTCCTCCTCTGCATGTGTCGGGCTCTCCAAGCACGCGGAGGTAGACACTCAAACGAACGAGTATGGTACCTCAGGGGTAGATGAACCTGAGGCTCTTTGCGGTGAAATCCAGATGGAACGTGTGGGAAAAAGCTTGTGAGGGCGACACAACCGCCGCATAGCATCGTGAAGTTTAAGTGCAAGAATAGTCTGAGCTTGCCACTGGTATCTGCAGGTATTTCCACGTTAGGTTGTGATGATAACTCAGTAATATATATCAATTCCTGTGACAAGGTATACAGTTTACTCAGATGTCATTATTGAACTTCCGTCTCCATGTTGGATTCAGTCGGTTGATTGGTAGTACTGGAAATAATTAGACGTTAGACACTCGGGGGCGTGTCAACTCTGCAGAAAACTAAATTCATTCCAGATTTAGCTGACATGATCATTAATTTAACATACATTAGATAGCGGCGCAAAAGCAGCAGCTTCTGGCTCCTGGCCCTTAACTAACAGTCCCAACCTTTCATGATGGTATCATCTGAGATATGGGTAGCATTCTTCGTCTCCGGACAAATGGTTGCATTTGTACCCCATACGTCTGTAAGGAGCAGGCGGACCGCATTCAAGGAAGATATCTGACAAAAATAGGGATTGTCAGACGGGTTCAATAAGCGATAGAATGCTGGGGAAACGTACCGTTTCCGTCTCCATGGTAGAGATAAGTCTGATGAAGCGTGAGTATATGGTTCGCGTGCTGACCACTCGGGAGAACTTACGGTTCGAAGGAATTAACATAGTATAAGCTTTCATCTGGTTTGACAGGAGGGAAGACGTTGGTTGGCGGGAGTTGCGGATAGGCATCCCACTTTGCAGAAATATATCAACAAAGAACAGAGGCAGCAAAAACATACATTACTGCTCACCTCTTTTCGGAACACCCACCCTACTCTACCAAAAACAGTTCGAAGCCAGGCATCGTCGAGTGTCACCAAAGAGAAGATCTTGACAAGGTATTCGTCTGGTCTTCCGCTGTGACCAGCAGTTTTTCCGTGGTAAGTCAATGAATTAAACTCGGGAGCCGGACCGCCATTTACAGACCCATCGTTAGTAGTTAAGACGGTCGTTGGCGGGACAGTGTCATTTGGAAGATTGAAATAAACCGGATTAGGCGTTGGAGACGATGTAGACAAGAGCGTAACATGAAGGTGGACATATGGTTGCTCGGGGATGGGGAAGCGAGGAGGAGGCATGATCGTAATTCCTGTAGACTGGAAAGGGGCAGCAAGGATGACGCTATCGTAGGTGCGAGATTCACCGTCTGTCGTGAAAAGAACCCATTTACTGGATTTTCGTGTCATCGACTCAACCTTGTGGAGTTTCGAAATGTCAATTTTCAACAAGGTCGAACCGGGCAGCGGATACATACCGTAGTATTCAAATGCAAAACTGCATTTGAATGAGCTAAGAATTGCTCAAAAATTTGATAATTTCCGCCTTGCACACCCGACGCTCCATTTGCGGCTTGACTGACTAAACCTTCCAGTGCATGAATCTGGGCTATGTTCTGTTATGATAAGACGTGCACTCAAAAGTCCCGCATGTGTTACATGTGGATCTAAACTCATACCTGGCCATAATTCACTCTAGTCATGGCTTCGGTCAAGGTTGGAATATTGAGTTGTAGTGAGGGAGTGGGGAATAGAAGTAAATATACCTTCAATGATCTCACTAGAATATTTTTTATTGATTTTTTGCCCATCGAAAAATTCCTCAGTCGTTTGCGAAGTAGATTCTGTAAAATTGAGATAGTCTGCGATGCTGGTCACATTCTCCCAGGATGGCGTTATTGTCTCATAAATAGACAGATACTGGTTTACAAAATCCTTCACCCTGTCCCGGCTCGTATGTAAGCGCACAAAAGTAGGCACGAAAGAAAGTTACAAACAATGATTGTGAGCGTCGTGGAGCGTCGATACCATACCGCCATAACAACTTAGCCAAGTCCCACCAGCCGAATTGACCTTTTGTCTGGCTCGCCTGCATAACGAATAAGCTTCGAATCGAGAGTGATAAGCCCCCACTCACACGGAAGCGAAACACTTCCCCATCCCAAATTCCCATCTCACCATCTTCCCCTCCAAAGTCTGCTAGTGACAGGTTGAATTCTTCGGTAGCACGCCACAGATTTTTATTAGCCTTCACAAAGATGGAGGCTCCAAGCTCTATAGGCTCGTACTCCTGAGACTCATATGGGTGAACAATAGTGCTCCCTGAGGTACGTATGGCGATATGTCACTTGTAAATAAACTACATCAGGAAGAGAACAAGCTAACGCACGACCACCGATGTAAGTCTTTTTCTCGAATACATCTATCTGAAAGCTGTGCTCTGGAGTCCTGTTTTGAGCTCGGGTAAGCCAGAATGCAGCACTTGAGCCTCCAGCACCAGCGCCGATGATCGCGACTCTGTGAGGTCGGGTAGTGGGCCATGGAATAGGTAAAAAAGGGAGAGAGATGGGAAATTGAAAAGCATTAGTAGCAGAGAAGCAAAATAGCAGCGTAGCCACTGCGCGCATGGTTTGACAGCGGAGTTTGGAAACCTTCGGTATTTAAACTTCGAACAAAGAGCGATTCACCTTACATATGGTAGTCTGACGAAGCCTCTGCCATGCGAGATATACCTACGGTGCTAAAGGTTCCGGCCGAAGTCAACGAGAGGATCCTCACAATGAGCGATCCTGTTACTGTCGCTGCCATGTCTCAATCTTGCTCTTTTTTTCATAATCTCATCCATCGACCCGCAGATCAACATCTATGGCGAAGTCTTTTTCTTGCCAAATTTGACGACCCTAGGTCAACTTTCACTATGTATGGAGGCGAACCGAAGGAATATCCATGGACCGCGGAGCTGAAACGTCGAATTCACTCGGAGACACTCCTTACTCGTCGGAAGCCTTTCGCATCCTTATCGCATGAAAAGCAGAAACTTGTTCTTCGGACGCTGACAGATGTAATATACAGGTCTCCCTCTCCAAGCATCTCGGAGAACTCACAGGATCTGGCTTGGGTGGCACAGCTTATCAGCAAAGCGGATATCTTCAATGTTTCAGGCGACGCTGATATCGCAGAGTTGCTTGCTCAATTACATGTTTACTATGGATTAACATACGAGGAGAAACAGATGCCTTATGCAAGGGCTATGCGCACCGCATCACGGTGTTTTGTGTACGACCTTCGAAAATACAGGGAGGAGAACGAGTGGGGACCTTTTTTAAGCAATCAGTCGGGGAAGGTCAGCTGGGTCCATATAGACCACATCATCAACGTCATATCGATGAACCTGGAGGATATTATCGAGTTGTCGGCAGGGATGACACCCCCAACGGGACTAAATGCTATGAGATCCTACTCAGCACCCGGCGTCGAAAGGACAATGAAAGACTGGGCAGGGGTTGAGGGAAACTGGTACAGATATGTCTGCTTCATGGATTACAGGTTAGTGTTCCCTCCGTTTATTTTACTTCCAGAGGTTTCAATTCCCTAATCCTGCCTTATCAGAGATTTGTTTGGTAAGTTTTCTGGCCCTTCGTCGGCTCAGTTGCTTAATCTGAACATCATTTTCATAGCCTTTAATGTAAGCCTGTACTTACATCACTTCCGCCCTCTCAACCATTTTGATAGTTCTCGACGCCCACTGAGACTGAACCTTTGAACACCGCCATTCTTGAAGAGGAAGGGTTCCAGGAAGCCATCAGGCTTATCGCACTTAACCTCCGCGTAACTGGTTATTTGCCTTGCTCATCTCACCCGCACCGTCCGATCATCAAATTTTCGGGTTCGAGTAAAACTACTTCAGTAAGCGGCTCTCTCTTGTATGGAGTCGGTATTGATGACCTAGGTAGCATCAGAGCAATGAAGCACGCGTTGAGGGAACCGTCAGCATGACAGCGGATGGCCAAATTCGGTGGAAATTTGTGAGTGTTGTCGTCTTCCCCCAGAATCTGAGCATGTGTTTACCTTGTCATATTCAGATGTCGGTGTATGACGGAGAGACCCAATGGTGGTGAGTTCTACTGTCCCTAGATCCGTTCCTCCATAAATAACCGATGTTGTGTAGCTCAGAAGGTGTTCAGGTCGGTTCAGTAGCTTCTGCAATGGGTGTCCTCGGCACGTGGACGGGGGAGGCTCATTCGGAACGTGACCCAGTCGGTAAGCATCTCACTGATATTTGGATGACCTTGCGTCTCTGGAGCTTTCTGCTCTTCTTATAGGTCCATTTTGGCTATGGAAAGTGGATGATATGGAATGATCTTGCATACCAATGATCCGAACCTAAAGTAAAAAGAACAAAAAGGTGGAGAATATGTACTATTAGTGATTTCTTGTCATACCTGTCACGTGAAGGTTCAAAAAGAGCCATTTGTCTTGAACTTCTACAGCTGAGCTCATGTTCGATTGTCCACGATTATCCTTGGACGGATTAAAAGTCTCTACTTCGTTTCCACCACCAAGTACCAGCTCGCTAGCCAATTTTGCATCAAAAACCCCTGATATCGAAAGTGATCCTGTACCCAAGCATAACGTCAATCCATCTGGCGTTCGTCTTGTACATTATCGAGACTCTCATGTCAAACGTCCTGGAAAGACCTTAGCACCAGCTTATCCAAGTTCATTATCAGCCCCTATGGGGCAATCTACGTCGAGCGGTCACTCCGTCAACAACCTGGGCTCCCTACCTATCGACCCCTCTAGTTTAAATATGCTGCATTTCCATCCCTTTTCCCAAGTCTCTACTCAAAGCATAGACTCAGGTTGCTCATCGTCTCATTGGGTGAAAGGCTCTGACCCTGCGTCTCATACCGCTTCTGACCCCTCGCGTCCACCTTCCTCAGCATCCTTTATGGACATGGGAAAGAGTATTGATGGAAAGAGAGACTACAGCTCCCAGGTGCAGAAGTCTGGTCGCCGCTGGGCGCGAAGCGTGTCCGATGGCATTCCTTTAATAAAGTATCATACTCGAAAAGGTAGCAGTCGTTTCTGGCGCACTCTGGTTCGTCCTTCTGCGTTATCGTTCCTCGACAATCCCAAACACCCGGATACACACTCGATCCCTGCTGTGTCAGTTGAACTTGGAGATATCGACGCGTCTTTGCTATCATCGTCTCAAGAGCTACCCCCTCGTCCTGCTCCATATTTTTATCCACGACGTGTGGATTGTGAACGAGATGGGTTATCGCATGGGAGTTTTGCACATGATAGTTTCTTTTGCAATCTTGGGGAGCTACCGATCGATTCATCTTCGAACGCCTCAAAACACAAAAGTAAGTTTATTCCGATGTCCCAAAATACAGGCAAGCTACAAGGTTTACGCGGTGGTGACGGGGAAGATGACACATCCATTGATTCTGATGAAATTGAAACTTGGAAAAAACGGCAGACTAATCTAGCAAGACAGGCACGTCGTAGTGGCGCACCATCCGTTCCGTCCAGTTTTGTTCTTATACATCGAGGACAGAAGTCTCGTCCTTCCCTCCGCCAGCGATTCGGTTCGAGTCTTAGGCAAAGCATAGGTTTTCAACATTTACGAAGTGCACGCTCAGAATTGGAGGTTCGCCAATCCGTTCATCAACAAGACCAATCGGAGACGATGGGCCCAGGGATTACTGATGATCCGTTTGCATCCCATTTGACCTCGCCACAGATGCTTCCCGCTCAAATGGCCTCCCTGCCCGTAGCTAGCCAGTTGACACACTCTCCTACGCCACTCTCCCCTTTGCTCTCCTCAAGTGAACCTGCGTTAGATTTTTCCCTTCTCAACTTAGAGACCAGGCGCAGGTCATTCATGAACATGGATCCGGACTGCGACAATGCATCGACGAGCTCGTCTATCTCGCGCTCAGATATATCACATCGCCGACACATATCTTATTCAAACCTTAGTTGTTCGTCAGTTTTGGCATGTTCAACGCAGCCTAAAGAAAAGGTGACCTCAACCTTCGTACCGCAATCCCGAGTAGGTCGTGTGTCTGAAGACTCAGGTATCCTATGTCAAACACCTATTCTTACGCCCGACCTCGACTCTATCGAAGCATCCTCCCCATCACTTTCTGATAGCCTCTGTGACATCCAGGTGACTTGCGTAAAGAATGATCAAGACTCTACCAAGCCAATTATTCCTTTTCCTTCTTTTGTTCCTTCCCAGGAGCCTCTTGTGGTATCTGATGTTTTCGAAGAAAGTGCGGTAGAAGAAGGTACCAGTCAAGATCAGATTTATTGCGCGTCGGACCTGCCACATGTTGACTCAATACCTTCGGATTCGGGTGACAACAACAAAGGTCCAAGACCGAGGCATAAGATTTCGTTGCGAGACTGTACTGCAGATGTATCCGTTGTCAGTATTGATATGCCAGAGAATATCACCGACTTCACCCTTCTAGCAGTGGACTGGCCACTTCCTCCCTCTCACACGTCTCCGGAGCCCGGTATTGCGCATGGAGATAAGTTAGATCTTGAGGTACGTTGATCACGCTAGTCTCTTACTTGCTCTTCGTGATGTCATGAAATTAGGATTTCATACCGGTTCAGGCACTCGCTGGAAATCGGCCATTGGGATCTCATAGAAGACTCGGAGATCATCGCACTCCACCTACGGACGACAATCCTTCGCTAGAGAAACTCTCGATAGACCCATTCAGCAAACCTCTTACTCTAGAAATCTCCCAACGTCCTAGTACTGTTACTTCGTCCTCCCCTATCGACTTTGTCCAGGTCACGTTGGGCTCTTCAATTCTCAATCATACAGACTTCCCAAAAGTCATCATCCTTGCGTCAACCACGGAGACTCAACCGACCGGAACATCAATCTCGTTTCGTGCTGCGTCGCGTCTAGTTCTCGTTTCATTTTTCGCGTTTCATGCAGAGACAAGACTAGAAACTCAAAGTCTATCAAGTGGATGCACGTCGATCCTGGCCAACGTAACGCTCAGCAATGTTGCGGATGATGATCAAGTGAATTCAGACACGGCGACAGTGACTCTTACGGACAAGAATTCACGGCTGAAACCAGCCAAAGACGGGTCCATCGGTTTCTCTCTAAATCTTCCAATATCACTGGGTGAACTTGCTGTGACGATAGCCAAAGTCTCGTTCGGGAAATGTAAAAAGTAGGATTCGAAGGCTATAAGCGGTTATTCTGGTACTCCGACCCGGCTTTCTGTACCCTAACGAGAGCTCTGATATTCGATTTTCTTCAAGCTCGCGCTTGATAATCATTCTATTCGTAGGTTTGTATCCATATACATAGCTGTAAAACAACGTAGTGAGATCACACGTCTCTTGACAGTTTGACTTTCTTGGAACGGGGTCCGTCTGCTGCTTCCTGTTCTTGAGCATTCTTCTGGTTGCTGTCAAGCGTTAATCTGCGGGAAATGACTTCCTCCTTGAGCCATACCGCACACTCATCTTTAGTGCCTTTTGGATGACCGAGCTGCCAAATCACGATTTGATTGAGCACATGGCCAGTCCACGGACCTGGTTTCCTGGAAAGGAGCAAAGAGACTTCGTGCCCCTATGGGGATACACATATTCTATCAATGGAGGCGTTCATGAAAAAATAAGTACCACTCACGTTAAGGAGTGGAGGGTCCTCCAAAGAATCTGGAAGACCAAGCTCTTCCACCTTGTCTACGAAAGTATTATAAAGCGCGATGGCCTCATTGGCGGAATCAACTGGTTATGCACGGTAAGATTACTGGGGAAAAAAAGGAACATGGCATGCATGGCAGTCATGCTGCACCACAGCGTACCATCGAAAGTATCATTTACTGGATCCCATAGTGGTGCAAGTTCCTGCACGAGTGAAAACAGCACAGACGATGTCCAATGCGAACCAGTGTTTGGATTATGCACAGATTTGTCCCGTAACAGGAGACCTAGAAAGGTGTCTGAATCGCGTAACATCGATTGTAGTAGTCAACTCACCGAGTGCCACGCGAAGGCATGGATTCTCCAATCTTTCTAATTTTGGCTGGAAGAGAAGGTCTGAGGCTGTGTACAGTGCTGGGATGCCATCAACATAATGACTTTGAATGCCAAGCTGTTAAAGGTGTCAATGTCTAGATAATCCAGGACATGAAATGCTGGCACTTTTAAACCTTCGCGAATGCACGCTTCAACGACCAACTTGGTCTTTTTTCTTTCAACATATGTAATATGTCTAAACGGCGTAAGTGCCGAGGCTAGATACAGCCGTCTTTTTGTAGTCGGATCTGTAAGGAAACCGCTCAGAAGTGTACGGTTTGGTGCGTGTAGCCGTTCAACGAGAGGTGATTGGGATAATGGGGAAACGGGACGATGTGACTCTGCTATTGCTTCGGATGGAATGCCATTTTCCAGACGCGAGTGAGTAAAGGGTAGGTCAGGACTCGACTGGGAAAGAAAGCAGTGTAGTATTGTCGAAGCTGCAAGAGCAGTATGGAGTGGCACAGAGTCCGGGAGAGGGTTCATAGGCGCAAAAGAAGGGGGAGGAGCGAAAATTGCACGTTGTAATGCAAGATGATCTGTTAGTTGTATCGCCCGCAAAGGGTTCGGACCTGTCAAAAGTTTCCGACGAGGCAGCATCAGATGTCAAAGTGGCTCCAATATGTTGAATGCACATTCCTTTCATCATTTTATCGACTTCTTCTCCGATCCTTTCTCGAGCGATCTTAGTCTTCAGTGCATCCTGGAGCACACAGTTTCAACAATAGAGACGGAGTCATATACTGCACAGACCTGAATCTCAGGATCTTTTGCAGCATCTGCTAATTCTGGGACGAGATCATACCCAAACCTACTGGCGAACCGTATACAGCGGATGACACGAAGGGGATCATCGAGAAATGTCTGTCTTGGAGGAAGAGGTGTTCGAATGATTCCGTGGCGTAGGTCTTCGAGACCCTGCGGAGACCACACTCGGCTAAGTAACCATTCTCGACAGCCGGAATCATCAGACAAAAACCTTCTGGGTATGATCTTCTACGGAATGAGTGTGAATATTGTAGAGCAAGGCATTGATGGTCGTATCCCGCCGCAAAGTGTCCTCAAGCTTTGTGCCGAACTCCTGAGCGCTTGGTGATTCTCAAGTCCTCGGGTTGCAAGTCAGATCATAGAACGGACACCGGCTTACCACTTTTGTGGGGATTCGACTCCCTCCAGCATATTCTTCGCTTCTCAGGTTCACAAAGTCTAAATCCAGCCCGAGGAGAGCGACCTTGGCTGTCTCTAGATGCTTGGACTGCTCGGCCCTACTTTCCACCTTGGTCACTCTCGTGACTTCGATTCCACGAGTTTTAACATATTCAGCAAACTTGGTCGCAAAAGGGAACCCCATCATGCTGGAGAGTGCAATATCAATGTCGTTACTTTCCAGTCCAAGTAACTTTTATATCCATTTCAATATCAAAACACATCCCACAGACAGGGACGATTCAATTCACCTTGTCTCTGACCCATCCACCTGCAATACAACATTCAACGGTCTGGTTGTCCTTACGCAACACTTGGGTGAAGTCGTCTAGAAGGGTGCATATTTGTGACTCGACCTCTGTCAGACTGATTAGACCTGATTCCTTAGGTAGATGCGCTCGATGTTCTGAAGATAAACTCCGAAATTTTCCTGGAGTCATATTAGATCGAAGGCGATACGAGACGCGAGAACAGATGCGTGCAAGCATCAACGCATGTAGTATTTCCCACGCAAGACAAACAAGCACGACAACTGAGGAAATCAAGGAAAAAGCTTCTGCAACCAAGAGAACCAGCATATTAGAGTAACACTCTTCCAAAAAAATTATAGACTTCTCTATGACAATACATGTAAAAACCTGGACAAAACTATGTCATTCCCGCTTGCGCAACACTAATATCTGCTGCATGGCTCATGAATGTGCCCTCTATATCACCCTTACCACCATCCTCCACTTTAATAATCACTTGGATACAAACTGTGTATGCACAAGAGAGCAAAGGCTAATATTGCACATGAAGTAGTGATTGGTAATATCATTAGCATATTCCAGATATATTTGTGCTTGGACCCCTACAATTGTCCCAATTACTAATGGAGGGACCACAAAATATTATTGCACTCATTTTTGACTCTTTAGTAGTCTTGGATGAGATGTCAAAGAGAACACAGTCTCACTGATGACACTTTGAGATGATTATGGATTTCAGTATAGGCAAAGGTGGAGAATTTCCTGCAGCTTTGTAGAATTATGGTAAGTTATAGTTTAGATCCTTTATCTGTTAATGAGTTGGAAATTGATGTCAAAAGCCTTGATGTGTTCTGAATCTAACTTAATCAATATATCCCTAAGACCAGTTTGGTCGATAACATGATGAAAGATTGTGAACAACACCTCTAGAGCAGAATTACTAGGCTGAGAAAATTAGTATTTTTTCAAGGCCTGGAAGTTGTCTCTGAGTATATGATGTTGAATAATTGGGTGAAAAGGTGCAGATAGGAAATAAAAATTTGAAGACTGTAGACAAAGATATCTACAAAACTAGTTAGTCACTCTACTTCAAAAGTAAACAACAATTAGACTCACCACCTCAGTGATACAAAACACTGAAGGGTTCATCCACATCTGCCTGTGTTACTACAGTGAACTTACAAAACTGAGTCAATGTTTGGTGCTTTTGGACTATTCATTGAATAGCTTTGAATGTAAAACATATATGAAAAAAGTGTTGGTGCATCAAAGAAAGAATCTGATCAGAGCTATGCAACCATTAAAAATTATGTAATTCCAATCAGGGGTGATGAAGATATGGGCAATTCAAATCAAGAGCCCATTGACTCAGTTTTGTGAGATGGTAGATATGAAATGAGTTTGAGGTGACTGGAGCTTTGGGCCCGAGGGACCAAAAGCTTGGAGATCAGGCTCGGTGTAGGTTTGGATAGTAACCCCTTCTTAAGGCTGAGCCCTCGAAGCCCCTTGGTCATAAGACAGGTGTCATGATTATGATTTATCCCCCACCCTATTCATTCCAAACAGTTTCTTTCCAAATAACTTGTTTGGAATTCTGAACAATAGAACTCCCTTCACATATATTCATCCCATTGCCCCACCTCATTCAAGCATCGCAAATCAATCCATTGATATCATTGTGATTCAATCAATAATCAGGTCCAATCATATATCTTTTCTCAAAAAGAGGCACCTGCACTATCCCCACCACTATCCCCATCTTTTTCAAGGAACTCAATATCAGGGTCAATTCTATGTCTGCAAAGCTTATGGTGACAGGCCATATTATCTCATATATTGACTCATCATCCATTGCTGTGAGTGGAAAGTTGTCACGAATGATATTTGAGACCTCCAGACACATTCTATCCGAAGGTCTTCATTCGGAATTCAATCATCTCATCCAGACACGTTGCATGATCTTGATCCGGTCACTCAATACAGCTCATCAGTCACTCTATTTGGTGTTTAGTGAAACAATCAATAACCAGGTCTGATCATAACTGTCAGGGGACAACCTGTTTGCACCGAAATCTCCACCTCTATGGCCTTCACACATACCAAGCACAGACCCGAGGTGCGAGAACCTCGGTCCAAAGCTTCGGGTCATTGACCCGAAGCCCCTGATCACCAGCCCGAAGTTTCAGGCCTCCGGTCCGAAACCTCAGACCACCTCAGGTAGGGCCCGAGAGCTCAGTTCACCTCGGGGGCAACCCAAACCTTGGACCCGAACACCCGGCCCGACATCCGACGTTCATCAGGGATAGATTACCTTATGGGGATAGAAGTCGGGCAGGGTTGACAGCGCGTAGGGATGCCCCTGATTGGGCGTTAGGTAGTCGTATATAGTTGTATCACTGGTAGAGGGGACCCTTAGACTTTTCTCTTTGGATTTCCCCTCTGCTAGGTGAGAGTTTCCTTTTATTGTATTTTCCTGCCTATATATATCTTTGGATTTCCCCTCTGCTAGCTAGTATCTGAGAGTGCTAGGAGGGTTGCCCTTACAATAACCTTTTCTGGAAAAGAAGCACCCTGACTATCCCCATCACTATCCCCATCTTTCACAATGAACTTATTGATTGAGTCATCCCCACTCCATCAAAGCTTGCGATGACATTCTATATCATTAGGCTTCATGATATGAATATTATAGACCCTCAG
>QMFG01007001.1:0-28852 GCA_003314545.1 Ramaria sp. MG151 | reverse complement strand
CGTAATGAATCGTACTGGAAAGCAGCGCTGCCCATACTCACACAGCAGCGCTCGCGCCATCATGGACGAATGCAGCATCGACAGCTGCGAACAAGCCAGGGAGGGACGCCGAGCGGTGGCGATGACGCTGCCCATGGGGCGCCGCAGTGTAGACCCCCACATCCAGGTTGGTGTCCATGTGAGCGAGGCTGAGGGAGTATAGCTGGGGGAAGGAGGGGGGCGCAAATATGTTGCTAGTCGTGGAGGCTGTTGGCGCAGGTGCGGAGGAAGTGGTGGAAGTGAAAGTAGAAACAGGCGCGAAGACTGCCGCTGGAGACGTATAGGTCCCCGCAGGAGACACATGCGGTGCGAAGGGAGACGAAGAAGGGCTCGACTCAGCTGCAGACGTCCTAGCAGACGCAGATTCCATTGGCCCACTTCCAGAGCGTGAGCGCACTCGCACGCGTGACCTACGTCGCGCAAAGATATCCATGGTGACCCCGAGTGGCACGGTCTCTAGAGGGAGAGATGGGGCACGCGGTGGCGTGGAGTCGGTGGAAGAGAGCGGGTAGTCCTCGCTCGAAGCATCGCTGGCGCTGCGGCTGTGGCTCTGAAATTCGTAGGCCCCGACGTGTGTGAGTGTCGCTGTAGATGCCGTGTCTTCGCGGAGTGTGTAGAGCGAACCTGGGGACTGAAGTGGCATGAGGGATAAGAAGATTTGGAAGGATATTAGATAGGAAGAGCGTGGATAGGATCTCACCTCGGGTGTGCGTAAACGATGTGTACGTGGAGCGTCGTCTGAATCCGCGTCAGCGGGAACGGCATCATCGACCTGGTCGCGCTCGTCATCCTGCTCATTCTCCAGCTCTCGATCCTCATTGCACTGCCCTGTATCGTATAAGAAGAGTTCGAAGATGGATATGGATCAAGAATCGATGGCACAAAGCAGATAAAACAAGGACACAAGGACATCAACCCTAGGTGCAGGCTGTACAGGGTAAGAAGAGTGTGCTGACCTTGCACAACACGCCACCACTCAATATCGGCGAGCACTCGTCTGCTGTTGGCATCGGAAGCCCCTCTGCGTCTACCCGAGCGCATGCGAGCGGTTGGGCTCTGAGACGACGACGAGGTCGTCAACGATGGAGACAGCGGATTAGGGTATGGGGCTGCGGCGATGCGCACAGCGGGCGACGACGCACTGCGACGAAGAACAGGGGGCATGATGGTGGAGAGATGAGATGAGGGTGGGAGGCGAGACGAATTGGCGATAAAATTTAAAATGTAATTTGGTAATGGAAGAAAGGAACGGTCCGTGGCCGAACAACACTTTTCCGTTGTCACATGAACTATCACACAGTCAAGAGTCTAGTGCTGAGCTGTAATCGAATACTAATTCGACTAATCAAATTGCCCTTATCGAGGTCTAAGGGACTACAGCTTTCCCATCTTGAAAGCGCGTCAAACACGTACCAAAAGCGCGTCGGACGCGTCGAGCGACCAGCGGAAGTGTCTCAATGACGATAACCACAGCAAGCAGCAACAGCGCTCGCCGCGTGAGACGACGGGCGAGACATTTCGTCACTGGTGCGAATGATGGCCGAGATACGGGTAACATCAAAGCTGTGCCAGCGTGTGAAGGGCGCAGACGGTTGTCGGCGAGTGTAGGCGTCTATCGATGGTATATCGGCAACCCTTAATTATATGCTTCTCTAGCTCGCTGCGGCAATTCAGCTGTCTCGCAGCTGTCCAGCACCACATGGACCAATCGTACTCCACATCACTGAGCTCATCGCCCCACCCGACATCCACCGCGCATCACACAGACACACATACTATACAAGTAGCGCTCCCGCAAGGTGCCCAATCCCCATCAGCACGAGCTAAGGTGTATAACAAGGCACATATACTATGTTGATCAACCCCTTGCGCTGAAAGACTGGTCATGTTGCTAGGTTTCCAACACATCTCCTGTTCTGATGTTCTGCAGCGCCGTTTTAGCCTGGGCATATAGGTTGCAGTAAGCTTGTTGTGAGGTTGTGCAAAGCTAAAAGGTCAGGGAGATACATTACATAAGCAACGTTCTACGAGTATCGGACTTTCAAACTCTTCTGCAAGTTCAAGGTATTTATTTACAATCCTACCATCGATCTTCCCCATCGCTCGATCATCTTTTCAACCCTCACAACGATCCCTGCGGCAGCTCCTCCCGCTCGGCCTTCGGCCGTGCCTCCGCCTCCACTCACGCGCCGCCCCCCTTCAACAGCAGCGAGCACCCCCCCTGCCCATTCCCCCACGCTCAATAGCAGTGCCGTGTGTTCAAGTCCAAGTGTGCGTCCCCCATCTAACTCATTTGAGGCATCCAGCGCGACCAGCGCGACTTCCAGTGCAGCAGTGAGCACCGCTGCTTCTCTCGCCACCAACTCCCCCTCCCCCGTCCCTTCTATTGAATTTCCTCTTTCTACCGCAGCATCTTCACCCCCCCTCTGTCCCAGTGACATGGCAATCTCCACAGCTCCCGGCACGACTACCCCCAAGAATGCAGGCGCATGCCGCGCAGCGTGCACCAGCACCGCCAGTGTCCCCAGATACTGAGCCAGCACCATCGAGCCCAGGATGATACCAGTCCCAGTCCCAGTCCGTCCTCGCGTCCGCGTCTCCACATCTCGCAGGTGCCACCACATATGATTCACAAGTGGCATTATAAAGTGCTCCGCGGCGACGACTGCGAATGTCGTCTGCGGTGTAGTGCGCGCGCGAGTGGCGTTGCGCGCGGGTAGCGTGGAGTCAACGATTTCGGTGACCCGCGCGCGAGCAGACCCGAGACGTAGCCTGCGCTCCCGCGCCACTTCCGGAATGACCTCTTCCACCTCCTCCTTACTTCGCTGCATTGTAGCCCCTGTAATTCCCCGCATTATTCGTTGTACATCCCCTTGGAGATGCTCCTGCTCTTCCGCCGTTGCATGACGTCTATGCAGCGCCGGCGGGAGCATCTTACTCGGGAACGCCACATTCATCCCTCCTGCTATTCTCGACGGCGGGATAGACAGCCCTGCTAGTGCGCGTGCGCCTAGCGCAAGTGCTGTAAGCATCGAAAATCGCTGAGAAATCGAGTATTGGTTCGTGAAGAATTGCTCGATGAGCGTCCTGTGGTCTGGTATGTTAGGAACGTCCGAGATGAAGCAGATAAGCTTAGACACACATGGCGGTTTTGTGCGGGCAACACTCTACAAGCGCATTAAGTGCACCCTGCTTCTTCTCCTCAAACCCCTCAAGCTCATAGGAATCTTTGAGCCCCGCTAGTACAATCGTCAACTCCACTGCATTCTCCTCTAACTCAGAATATTAACAGCAACATCTTTCAAGAAATCAAGCAAGCACCGACCAAGCTCCAACCCAAATCCCTTCTTCCGTCTTACGAGCCCTTCCACATGAACTAATCCTGCCTCCATTTTCTCTGCCGCGCCGGCCTCGTCGGTCCCTCCTGCGCGCAGCAGCCCCACCAGCTGCGCGAGATACACAGGTCGCGGGACGGGCTTGGGCCGGCCTACGCGTAGTGTCGGATCCTTCTCGATCTCTGCGAGTTCGGAGGGTGTTGGGGAGGGGCTGCGCGATGATGTGGGAGTGTCATAGCCTTGTAGAGAGTCGTCGTCCGAATCTGGAGAGGATGCGGGGGAATGTGCGGAAGCAGCCTGGGTCTTGGATGAGTTAGACATGTAAGGGAGGGGTTCCTCGCTCTCACTCTCCTTTTCTGTAGTGACATCGACGTCGGCAACGGATTGAAAGCCGTCCGCCATCCAGTCAGGCTGCCACCCCCGCATCGTGCGAGCCCACTCTAATCCTTCGCTCACCCCCTCCCAACCGTCAAACTCTAGTTTCTTTCCACACCGCTTTGCTATGACCTCCGCAGCAAGCATCCCGCACCGGCGCACTTCTAGGTCCAAGTGGCCGAGGTATATCGAGATAGAGGCGACAAAGGGCGGGGACAGGGCGAGACGGTTGAGGGCGCTGGAGGATGAGGGGAGCGAGGCCAGGATAATGAGGAAGAGGGAAGACGTATCTAGAAAGTTCAAGGTGAGGGTGAGAGTAAGAGTTGGAGAATGAAGTAAAAAGACTTACAGCGGTGTTGGGAGAGAAGTGAATGTCGAATACTGTCGGAGTTTGTCCACAATGCGACGGTAGCATTAAGAAGCTTTTCTAGTGCTGTTTGGTGGTTGTGAAACAGTAAGGTGATGGTGTCTAGATATTCTACTTACCATCTTCATCGACACTCGAGTCCTGTGGATCAGCAATCCAGCAGACGACAACGCGCACGATGCCAATATCCCATGTTCGTCCAGACCCACAAATAATAGCAGAAACAGCACTCCAAAGTTCACCGTTGTCCATTTCGTTCTGACCCAGCTTTCCTACCACCCCGCGTAACACCTTCGCACATTCACCAACAACCCTGCGTGCCGGCGCTGAAGTGTCTCGTCCAACTTGGCAATCCAGCGCTCCGAAGAGTGATACGAGGAGTGTTTGTTGGGATGTTAGCGGGAGAGACTTGATCACCGCCCTCCATGTTTCGGAATATTGTGAAGAAGTGGCGTTACAGGTTGTGGTGGCGACGCTAGCGAGGTGAAGACGATGCCGGATGATTGGTAGTGTGGTCGAAAAGAAAGAAGGTTGTGATGGAAGACTGGGTGGACGGGAGGGAAATATTCCTAGATTTAACAGCTTGAGTAGGAGATGATTATATAGTTGTAATGATGTGTCTGAACGGGGATGAGACAGATAGAATTGTAGAGAACAATGAGCACACCTGTGGAACGCATTTGGGTGATGTGAAAAAGAATCTTTTCTGTGGAAACACATACATTTGAAAAATATTTTCTACATAATATTTAGGTAGACTCCAAGGGTCAGATTGTCTGTAACTCACCCATAATCCAACTTATCGTTGAAGACGACGCCGCTCTTCCCCTGAACAGCATTCGCCACCCTTCCAGGTACAGAACATGTGGCTCGAACATAATCCTCCCACTCTTGCGTGCGCCGATGATCTGTTCGAGGATCTACAGTCTCGTCTGTTGAGAACATCACATCATAAACAAGATCTATAGGGTACGTTGAGATAATGTCGCCCAGCATCGAGACTGAGAACGCTAGAACGACAGCGGGACCTGGATCTTTGGGATCGAGAGTGTGCAGATGCGAGAGGAGAGCGGGTAGAGCAGATGTCGCAATCTTGCAATGCTTATTGATATGGTGTGAATCCCCTGGAATACTTTTTGTGTGCGTAGTATGCCCAGACACAGGACAGAAGAACTGTTTGACCAGTTTTTCGTGGTCACTGTCACGAAGTGGTATCAACCAGGTAGGAAGAATGTTGTTCAGTATAGCGTGCTGTATCTTTGGCATCACATGAAGAACCTCGTCGCTACGAAGATCCGCCCCAATTCTCAAGGGTGTGTTGAAAGAAAGTGGAATAGCATCAAGGGAAGCTAGGATTTGCAAAAGTACATCCTCAAGCTCTTCGAGTGTCCCAAATGATGAACGTAGAGATGCAAGTAATAGCTGCGTCGGCGTCTGGGATGTAGGCTCATGCGACGTGGAAGTAGAGGCGACAGAGATTGGCTCCATCACACCGCTGGAAATACAGAATGATGTCATTACGGTTTATTTTCTATTACCATTTCAGTCAGGTAGGCGCTCACGCCACTCTGCTTATACTAAACATTTTGTCATTGTCCCATTGCCGTTTATCCATGGCTTCGATGTCAATTCCAAGTGTGATTAGGAATCGACCTTGTGAGTGTTTTGCATAAGAGGGAAGATGGGACGGTGTATCAGGCATGTAGACATTCAGTCAAAGGACTATGACAAACCCGGAGCGGTCAACGATTCATTGCGCCCAGTGTAGCATAACCTCTTTTCTTTCCTGAATCAGATTCTGAATCCAAGGCCTATGCACCCTCGTCCTTGAAAGCCCAGCATCAACGAATAATTGCATATGGTATGTATGATTGAATGATCGGCGATGTTCTCACCTTCCCTGTCTATTTATTTTTGTTCTCTTCCTTATCTTACTTCGAGAGTGTGCAAACACGTCACATCATCTTGACCGGAATTCCTTTTCCTTGGAAGACAAGCGGACATTCATGAGAATGCTTTGACTACTCAGGTATGCTGTTGTTCCCATGTCGTCCAGGAGCTCGATATCTCTTGCGAACGATATCATTGGAGGATCTTTGATGTCATCTAATATGTAACAGAGTTGACCGTCTGCAAGGTTGAGGCACCATGATTTTGTCCGGATTGAACGCGTGTTACATGATGGGTTGTCACTGCTTACTAGCAAATGCTACTTGTTTCCGTGGATAGGACTGAGGGAACTCCTATGAGTATTAGGTCCTTCCCGAGCTCTAGGTCGTCAAAAGTACGCTCGAATTTATCAAACCGGAATATTGCCGTCTATTCGAACCTTACCTCCAGTTCTCCGATCATTTGCCGCTGGCATCGCTAGCTTCCTGATGAATGGGAGATAAGAAACTTGCTCAGAAACTAGGTACGGAGACAACAGCTCGCCTTGACAGCTGTCCTGCTCCCATCTGCAATTGCACTGAGAAAATGCAAGTTTAACACGCAGACTCTGAGTATGAAACTCACCCTTGCCCGTCGCTCCTTCGGCCGCATGTACAAGGTGACTTTTGTGGTTCTCACCTGCCAACAACTTTTCATAACGTGTGCTTGGGGCTGTAAATCAATTAATTAGTCAAATCAGCGGGTTCGTAAGCTTTTCTGGACGAAGTTTCGGGTCCAGGATCCCTGAGAGAAGAGCGTCCAAGCAATTTGGGATTACTATAATTTCTATAAGTATCTGGGTCTCAAACTCATGTACACGAACCTTCATCAGAAAGGACGTACGTGACTTCCGAAATCGGTTCCTTATATTTGCCTTGAAGCTTTGAAGCCCGGAAGAAAACCAGGGATCCCATCGGTTACGATGAATTAAGCTCCTCAACACTTGAAATAAAATGGAACCGATACGCTATGTGCGAATTGTTCTCCACTACCACACGAACATCAAAGTTTCTTATTGAAGTCAACTGATTGATAAGCGATGATACTTTTTCTTATCTTTGTGCGTTCTTGACACTATTACTCAAAAATGCGCTGATAGATGGTGTATTCAGCCTAAGAACAACAGTCATAGTCACTGAAAAGATCGATCTCTTCGGAAACGTTATGAGTATCCACGCTTACATCCTAATTACAGAACATCAACTGTATCATCAAGCTGCTGGGTGTCCCAATACCTGAGTCGAGCGCTGCCATATCTTTTCAACTCTTATGATAAACCCACCATCTCCGATTCAGTCGTGTTCGACGCACTCAGCAAGCCACTCCACTGTTTCGAATATCAGAGACTGTTTCAATGGAAAGAAAAAGGAGAAAGTGGCTGGCAGTGGCTGATGATTGTGCAATAGGGCATCGAAACAGTCTCAAACATTCGAAACATTTATGAGATTCCGAAACTGCCAAATACCAGCCGCACCCAAGCCTTCCGCGATATAACTTGAGGAAGGTAAGGACTGACTGATCTCAGAATGATTGACGATGAACGTTCACCACCTATATTACGTGCTCCAGGGTTTGGTAACTTTGTACTTCGTAGTTGTTGTCATTCCCTCGGTTGGCATTATCGTCTACCAAACACCCTCCGCCCCGGTCCCTACCTTTTTTACAGAGTCCCAAACCTCGACATCACCTGATAAAGTTACCTCTCTCGGGGAAATTGATGGAAACCATGGTGAAGAGGACAGTTATATAATTTTACCTGTTTACATCGACGATGATGGTCAGGATTCAGCAATCTCGCCGATACCTACCTCGGAAACACACCCTCCGCGATTGATACCTACCCCCGCAGTCCACTTTCAACACGAGGATAGTAGACCACACTCGGTCCTTAGTCGACAGAAAACTCCCGACCTTTTACCTGTTTACGTCGACAATGATGGTCAGAATTCAGCAATCTCTCCGATACCTACCCCTGCAGTCCACTTTCAATACTGGGATAGTGATCCACCGTCGGTCCTTGGTCGGCAGAAAAATCTCGACCTTTTACCACAGCAACAGAAACCTAATGCTCGCGGAAACAGTTTTTGCTTTCTTGCATTAGGCGTGGTACTCGGCACATTGGGTGTTCACAGATTCGTCGGACCAAGACATCTACCACGTCAGGGAGACGGCAATGTTGATCGTGCCAATCCAGAGTGGAGTCCTAATGTGCTCCCGACACCGACTATCATCGATGAGTCTCTCCACGACCAGGAATTGGCAAAGCCTTGCAATTCCAAGATACATGCACAAGACATTTGGACACGGTTGCGAGGTCCAGAGATTAAACCGGTATATCCCATTTCGTCACGTCCAGTGCCATCTGCAGCACCATCTGGGGCATATGGACCGTCTATACGGAATAATAAAGCGTGAGCTTCCCTTTTGGCTGCCACTTTATATACTCTGACTCGACATAGGGTACGAAAGGTACCCGTGGGTCTTTTCAAAGACTTTAATAGTGACATCCAGACAACTACCGCCCCAACCACGTCAGTACTAGTTCCTCACTCACACTTTATGATACCTCATTGTGGAATGATTTTTAATGTTTCAGGGTACGTTCTGCCGTTGTACCTTGTGGTCGCTTGGGTTCTGGTGTTCCTGCTGGGGTGTTCGGGCGGGCACCAGGCCACGTATGGAATATCAGGTAAACTTTTTACCTCTTCTCACTAACCGTTGGATTATTTTATTGCTTACGTTCTCGTAGACCACCACTCGCACCGAAAGCTCCTCCGATTAGCGTCTTCAATGATGCACAAATTGGTTTGCCAACATGCGATAGACCATCAACAATATCTTCCCTTTCCGTAATACCTTCTAGAGAACATCCTGCCGTTAGTTCGGACGCTGGCTCGAACCTGCCTATCACTGCTCCCATCAAGGCGACATTTTATGTCAAACCCCCGTATATCAATTACAAGTAATTTTGCCTTACGGGCTACCGTTCTTTTCCTGAATTTTACGCTGTCTAGGAAAACAAAGACAGTGAAACCTTTGGCTGTTAATACACTGAATATTTTCAAAGATAGGAGAACGTCAATAACGGCGTCATCGATGTCAGTATTGTAATTCCGCTTCTGTCTTACAGTGGATGCGATCTATTTTTCTTCTTCAGGGCGCACTCATCCGATCCTTTAAACGGAGGTCAAAGCCTTCCTTTGACTATCGAAACGGCGCCTTGTGTAACCCCGCAGACGGAGAGCAAGTGAGCACTATATATGATGTACTTTTCCATTCCCTGATTTCATTTTTAGCACTTACTCTCTGAGGAAGTATTCTCATTTCTTCGAAGCTCCCATTGACTGCAAGCAAGCCACCACACTTTCATCGATGTAAGTGGACACTTGTCACTTCAGTCATGATTAATCAAGAGCATTCACTCCATAGAGCTCAACCAACCATTGGTCCAGACAATTGTTCAAACCTTCCCATAACAGTGTCCACTGGAATTGCGATATCTGGTTCTACACGCAGGTGAGAGCCACATCTGCAGTTGTATTTCATGTCCTCTAACGTGTATCTCACTCTCGATATAGTCCCCTTGATGCGGTCGACTTCATTGCTACTCCTCTGACTGTAAGCATTCTGAATAATCTCAAAGACGAGGGAAAGTCGAATATAGCCCCACCGAGGTCAGTACTGCTATTCACTTCCATCTTACAATGGATCAGATCCGAAAAAAAAACCTTCAGGGTGCAATCTTCCGATGACATAGACGGAAATGTAGAGACGATACATTATATAACTGCACAAACGGAGAGCAGGTGAGCGGTACGAATATATTGCACTCGAACCCTTCTCATTTTCTTTTGTAGTACTCAAAATCCAAGGATGGATGCTTATCTCTCCGAAGATCCCATTGACTGCGGGAAAGTCACCATACCCTCATCGATGCAAGTGAACAACTGTGGCTTCAATCATGGTTAACTGAGATATCTTCATCCTGCAGAATTCAGTCAACTGTTGGTACCTTTCCCGTGGAAGACTCCACTGAATATACGGTATCAGGTGCTGCAGGAAGGTGAGAGTCACTTCCGTAGTGCTATTCATTTGCTCCGACATGTACCTCGCTCCCGTTTTAGTACCTTCGATGCAGTCAACTTCATTACTCCTAATTCCTTCAATCAGACGGACTACAAGCACACCATAGCATCAGTGCTGTTTGTAACCTTATCATGACACCACCTGTTAACAACTTCTAAACGGCATCGTCCAGGGCACACCCAACGGTCTCCGTTGACGAGAGTAAAATTTCTGATTTATTGCCAGATAAAAGCATACATCTGAAAAACACAAGTCCAAGTGTCAGGTTCGCTCTGCTGTTTGCTTATGGCTGCTTGTCCTCTGATCAGGAATGCTATTTTAGCATTTTGGGAGTAGTTCCCCCGCTTTCCGTCGATGCATGTGAAGAAATTATAAGCGGCAGATTGTCAACAAGCGGTCCATTAACGTCAGCCCCCTTCTCCCCCTTTTCACGTCGATTATCGCGGTATAAGTTGACGAACTTCTACAGGAATTACCCAATAGTAAGCTCAACTGCAGCATTGAGCTCTGCGGTGACGGTGCCGCTTGGGATATGCAAGACACCCGTCAGACATAGACAGCCCAACAATAGGTGAGCATCTATTTCATTGGGTATAAAGTTGTTCTTCTAAAGCCATTTTTATCCTACGACACAAAGTAAGCCCAAGAATATTAAGCCAGCAAGCCATTCGACGTCCACTAGACAACCTGCAAAGATTTTCAAGCCGTAAGTAACCTCCTCTGCTTATATTTGACTTCATATAACGTTTATGCTCTTTACAGAGAAGTTCCTCGTGTGCCAGAATTTGATGATGTATTTTACATCAAGCCTAGTGACCCGAGACCAGAAGTCCATACACAGTGGGTCAAACCTAATTTCTGCGGCTGACAACTCCAAATCTTCATTTTTTATTTAGAAGTGATATCCCCCCGGTGAATCCTAATATGATAGATCTTTTCAAAGAAGACATGGCAGAGCTCCCCGAGGTATCCGACCACGAGACAAGCAATCATGATATGATCATCGACACGACTTTGGAGATTAGCCCGATTCGCACTGTGGAACCTAGCTCTTACCCTGCTCTGTTTGGCCCCAATGCGGTCAGGTTTCCATCTGCTGCCCTCGATCTTGCCACTCTCGTTGCCAATCCTCCCGTCTTTGCTCCATGGAAATTTGAAGAGTTAATGACTGCCGCAGACGCCCCACAGACCGAGCATATTGGAAGTATGGATCAATCATCGCATGATATGGATGTCGACATGGACTATGAACCCTACAAGCCAAGGAAGACTATAGACTGGAGTGAATATGACAAGGCTTTCGCTAAGCAAGAGCTCCACTGGAGAACCATCATTCAATCACATCCTCCCAGAAACAACTTCTGGAGCCAGTATCCACGTGCCCCAAGTCACCGGGCATGGTGATGGATCATTTCATTATCATCCTTCAGTTTCGTGTCCCCATTCTAATAGCATTCATTAATATTATATAGTAATGTAATGTTATTTCTGTCATCTCTCCTTCTCAAACATTGGCTTGGAATTTTATGTACAAGGACCGACTGCTTAAAAAAATCATTCAAAGAAAGGGCAAGCTCCGACGGGGGTTATTAGAAAGTGGCATACACGTACAGAACAATACAACGAGGTGAGAACACGGCAAGAATATCCGTATGTATCGATGGCAAGAAAGTATATATAATAAGAGGGTTTGAGTACTTTTTCATCAACGCTGGAACCCTGCCCAAACGTCCGGTCCCTGCACCTTCGTTAGAATTGGCTGTCCGAGAGGACCGTACAGTCGCGACGGTGGAGGCCTCTCCTGGCGAGAATGGCGAGCTTTCCATGCGGTTTTGATGGTAGCAGAGCGGCTGATAAGCTAAGAAAGGATATATTAGTAGAGCTAAGAGTTGAGATTGGGGAGAATGATCGAAATGGCGTTTGTTCAGAGTAGTGTACAGTATATCCTCTGAGATTGTATAGTAGTATGAAGAAAAGCCCACCTCATCCTGCTCAACGCCGTCCAAGATACTTTGTACAATTTTATCAACGATAGATCGGTAATTTCCTTCGGGCTTATCGTCTCGAAACCGCATCATCCTCCATCCATCCCGGTGTTGATCCCAACGGACCTCCACGACACGATCATCTATCTGCTCTCCGGATGCTTTCATCCTATAACTTCTTAATCAATGAAAATGGTAAGAAAGGGGATAAAAGGCTCACTGCGCCCACTCCTCATCATCCACGGACATTACATCAAAATACTCATACGCTTCGCGTTGCTTGCCTTTTGTATCACATCCCCCATTGCGATCCTTTCCCATCCAGACATTCAGTACAAACTGCGGCTTTGCGCAAAAGTCTGGCTCGGAGGAATGTACCGCTGACGGTGGGAAGCGCAACTCGAGACGAAAATCGATGCTGTTCTCCGAGGGCGGTTTCCATTTTAAACTATAGATAAAAGTTCATGGTTTAGAGTAGTACAGAAACCGCATTAGACGATAGGAGAGAAAACAAACAGGGGTAGAACTTACATGCGCTGGTCAGTACCAACAACGTAACCTGATTCGGCACATGTGTAGATGAGCCCATCGTTACCATGTTGAAGTCTGGGTATGTCTTCTTTGATAACCTTCTCAACGTGATACGAGAGTTCCATTTGTTTGATTTTTATGCTGCAAATGTCAATTTGTGCATCTATAGACGCTAGTAAAGTTGAACGTACTCGAACGGCCGATTCTCACGCAATTGTGGAATGTCACGCAGGACCTTTTCATAGGGATCATAAAACCATTCTCGCAACCTCTGTGCCCCTTGTTGCGTTCAGCCTTTGATTTTAGATTGATTGGAGAAACGACGAACCCCATATCGACTAGACAAAGGCTTTGACATTACATTTTGCTCGTTGATGACAAGACAATCAAAGATTAATAAACGCAGAGTTTCCTAGTCCCAACTTGTCAGTATGATTTTAATAGATGAAAACAAAAACAGTGCAATAAAACGTATTCGTCGCATGACGAGGGAAGAAACTATGATGTTAACTAAAGGAGACAGAAGTCACCCAACTTGTCGTGTCTTCGGATCCATATCAATGACAAGTTCCCCATCCAAAATTGTATCGCCCAATGGGCGGCGAAGATTTTCGTTAAAAGGAAAATAGTATCCCGACACCATGTGATACTGATCATTTCTGTCAATCTGAGAACAATTGAGCACCTAGCAATGATAAAACACGTGGTAGGAGAGAAACATACGAGGTAAACCTCACTAGTATCGTCTTCGCGTCGTACAAAGATCAGCACACGGACGCCGTCAGACTTTTCGCAGACCCAGTAGCTAGACTTTATGAGGAAAAGTAACATAGCTCGGATGGCGAAACATACTCCTCATTTTCGAGCCTGATTAAATCCTTTCTTCCGAAACTGATTGGTTGACTGCCGGGAAACCTGAAGGGACCACATCCATAATGTTTACCAATTTTATGAAAAGCCACCCATAAGAAAAGTAGGAGTGATTATTGGTGATATTGTCAGCGCCAGAAGCGCGAGAGACGAACCGATAGCGATCCAGTCCACATAGACGTGCCACTTGCTCCTTCAAAAAAGTAACATGCTCGAAATCTTCAATCCGATTTCCTGGAATGTTTGGTATCCGTTGCATCCCAAAGGGGAGAAGAGGGTAAAAACCCTTCGGAAGTAACGTGTAAGTTGCTGTAGAAGTTGTTGTAGACTTTTGTTATCTTGAATACCCCGAATACCCCAAGCTCATGTTCTCGGGAACTCTGGGGTCCGAGGTTACACTTAGCCATAGACTTGTTAGGTGTTGTGCAGTCTACATGGTGGGAAGCTTCAAAGCTAAAGCTTCTTGTATTCAGATACATGGGGTAAGGAGTGTAAACATATTACAGAAAAGGTGTAAGGGAAGGGAAAGCAAGCTCAAATTAAAAGCGAAAGTGAATAACATGTCAATCTACCATGTGTGTCGTTCATCGGTCTTCCGCCCATTCCTAAACAGATAGAAATGAATGACGATATGTACAAAGGAACGGAATAACATACGTTCTCCTTCTTAATTTGAGCCTCTTCTTCAGGAGTGAAGTCGTTAACAATGTTGAATAGCTTCCTGATCTCCTCGGGAGTCTTGCCCTTGATCATGTTGGCCACAGTTTTGCATCCTACATCACTGTGGAAGACATCGATCAATCAACGTTTACTGTGAAGCGGCGAAAAGGGAAAGCTAAAACAGCAAGATTCCTCATCCCACGGGCTGCTAAACTCACAGCAATGCTTTGATATCAAGGTAGTTCGCCGCCAAAATTATCTCGAACAGCATCTCTTGGTCGACAGTAATGAACTTTTGATCCCACTCGGAGATATCTGTTGTTCTCTTGCGGGTCTCATCTGCATTATCCGTATCTGGGACAGGGGCATCGCCGCGGTGGTGTTCACAGTACTCCAACACCTGTAGCAAGTTGTGGCATTTGGCCTGAAGGGACATGTCATGTATCACCACTCTACATACCTTCTTCAATACACTTGATGATACATTAGGAAGTGGAATTGGCTGATCACTCTCGCCCACGTCTAGGTTTAATGAATAGCGGACATTATGTCTCTGTTGAGCATAGTGGCACCGGAAATGTGAACAATGAAGCTGACCTTCTAGCATGTTTTTGATGAGGACACTACGTTCAGCGACCTCCTTGTCGACAATGAATTGTTCATGGTCAGAGGTAGCCAGGACAACCATTGTAAGTAGGAAGAATTGGTAAGAGTGCAAAGCTGCAGGTGATGACGGAGGAAAAGAGGAAGAACAGCGGAGTTTTTATAGCGCCTTGTTTCCTACGCTATGCTGGGTCTAAGCTCAGTTTTTAAGCGATGCGTGGCTCCTTTGTATAAGGGTTAGTGTCTTTTTGTTCTCTCACTTACAATTCCGGGTGTAATCCACATCAGGTCTCGGTCAAGTGCGAACGGCCACCAAACGCGCCGGTGGAACAATACGCAACCACGGTGGCTCGCCAGGAAAACGATTAGGAATTAAAAAATTCTCTGGTAATACTCCTGAGGAACTTTGTATGATTCTCTTACTACATCTTTTCAGACGAGCCTGTAATACCTGGAAACATCATCGTACGTCAACGAGGAACTCAGTTTCATCCCGGTCAACATGTACGTAGTCTGCCCCTCATCCCTCTACTCTGCTTATCCAAGACTCAGGTTGAAATTGGCCGCGATCACACGATATACGCTATAGCCCCAGGCTTCGTACGTTACTATAGTATACCTTGGCGCAGAGGCAAGGCTCGTCGCTTTGTGGGTGTCGTTCTCAACCGAGGGGAGAAACTTCCGCGTGATGAAGGCGTGCTTGGTCGGAGTAGGCATTTTGCTCTTGTCAACCTTGCTGAGTCGGATCATCCATGCGAGGATCTTGTTCAAAATACATTGGCAGAGGTTAATCCTTAACTTTGACCAGAGCCTTCCGCTTGAATAAAACTTATAGGGCGAGAAAACGGGAGATACTATAAGTTAGATGTAACACAACTTGTTCGTTTGGCTTTCTTCGCTAGTCGGTCTTCTCCTTTATGTTCTTCCCAATCCTGTTCTCCGTCAGTGTCATCTATGTGCTCATCTTCCCTGGTTGAAGTGGCAGTAGCTTGCACCGCCTTCGTCCACGCTCGTTTCCGTCCTTTCTTCTCTCTACGCTGTTCACGTTGCTCTCTCTGCAACTTCTTAGAGGACCATGCCTCGTTCCTCTTCTTCTTTTCCTGACGATCTTTGCGTAGCCGTTGTCGCTCTTCATCAGCTCTACTAGAACGCTTTATTGCCAGCTCTTGGACTCGCTTTGCCTCCCGCCTTTTATCCTTGTAGCCATACGTATCCCACTGTAGAAGCGATTTGTGAGTTCAGAATGTGACGAGCGATTCGAGGCTTACGTCCACATCTGCGTCCTTCCAGCCCGCAGCCTTGGTATCTACTCCTTTTAACTCAGGGCAGCGTGGAAGCCTCAGGAGTCCAAAGCTACGAGCAATGCCGATAAGGTCAAGATCTTTTAGCCTGAAGATATACGAAGCCTCATGCTTCGTATATGCACGGATAAATGATACATATGCTTTTACCGCCTAGTTAAAAGTCAATTAAGCAGATGCGCTGCTATTACACGTGAGGGGGTTTACCTTATCGTAATTATCTCGATCTTGGAGTACGACTGCGCGCAGTTTTGTAAGAGTATGCTCAACCATGGAGTCTTCCGAACGTTCGCCTTCTGCCACATTTATTTTCACTTCCCGAGGGGAGCTTGGATTATCCATTAGGAGTGGTCGTTCTGTCAGAGGAATCTTGCGTACGGCCAGGAAATCTATCAAGGTGCACCATACTTAGTCATTCTAGTTCCAGCAATCAGACGCAACACACCTACGTAACCCCTTTCCTTTTCCCCAAGAAGACACCAGGCTCTCCCTTCCCTCCCTGCTCGCGCAGTCCTCCCACATCGATGAGAAAAACCTTTTGGGTCCACTGGAGGATCAAATTGTATGACAACATCGACAGCGGGTAGATCAAGCCCTCGGGCAGCAACGTCTGTGCATAACAACAAGGAGGGTGTCGCTGCTGTCGAAGGGTGCGATCTAAAGCTTGCTAGAGTGGCTGTTCGTGACGCGGGTGGTATATGTCCATGGAGAGAATACAACGAATGGCTACTGAGAAGAGCAGGTAGTATCTACAGGAGCATCTCACTAAATGATTTTTCCAAGTAGATGGAGAGACAAAGAGCTTACGCGGTAAAAATAGTCCACGCAAGCACATGTTGCAAAATAAACAATAAACTTGGCCGAGCCATGGTGCTGCTGTTCGTGAGAAATTATGCGTATCATTTGAACAAGTTTTTCCGAGGGTTTGCACTCCACGAAGAAATTTTGTAAGCTGTTGCTCAATCTCTATTAGTATTCACCACAGAGGGGATAGATGGAAACTTGCCTTGCAGGGACACGACGTTCAGAGACGGTTTCTTCGCCAGCTTTCCGCTTGACGCCTCGCTTCGCCTCTACTTTGACGACGACTCGGACAGGATTGCGTAATCCTACCTTGACAAGCGACGATAAGCCATCCGTCATGGTAGCTGAGAACAGACCAGTTCGGCGTTGCTTTGGGAGGTGTGTAAGAATGCGTGTGATAGACGCATTGAAGCCTAGGTCGAGCAAGCTGCGAAAGGGGAGAAAAAATAAATGAGAATGTCGTAGGACTTAAAGAAGGATGTAAAACAGACCGGTCTGCTTCATCCAAGACAAGTACTTCAAGCTCTTTACAACTCACCATACTTCGGCCTTTACCCAAGATAAGCTCTTCCACTCTACCTGGAGTACCCACAACTATATCGGCTCCAGTATCCAAACAACGCGAGAGATCTTGGGCAGGCATCGAGGCTGTACCTGAGATTAATAGGAGAGGTGGTGGATAAGTCAGAGGCCGTAAGGTTGCCGATGGAACATCATCAGGTGTAGAAGATGATTCAGCAGATGGCTGAGATGAAAGGAAGAGGGAAAAAATAGAATGTATTTGTGTGGCGAGTTCGCTGTTATGAAGAGTTGCCGTCAGGTGCTATGAGAAGATAAATGTTATTTTTCTCACCGGGTGGGTGAAATCACTAAAGCTCCGATTTCATTTTTGCGCAAGGGTGCTTCATGATGTCGCTTTATGAGTCTTTCTAGGACGGGAATTACAAACGCAAGAGTTTTTCCTGATCCTGTCACCGCCTACTAGACCAATGAATCATCAGACAATAAAAGGCATCTGCAAACATACCTCGACTACAACATCCTTGTGTTTCATAAATAAAGGAATAGTGCTGGCCTGCACTGGTGTCATCTGGGTGTGACCAAGAGACTGTATAACGTCCAGGCTGAAAGGTGCATGAGTGCTTGAACACAGCTTACTGGTACATGGTTGCCTACATCCAAGAAGTGAGAGGAGGTCTCAAAGACGACCAAGGACCAGCAAACGCATTGGTAGTATTACTTTTGGCCATTGTGGGTATCGAGAGGCAGTTGAGGACGGATTTCTGAGACCAAGATGATTAAGATATGCGGCACGCTATTGGACGATAGTCAAATATTGCCGTGCGGTAGCAGTCGTTTCCAGAACATTACTCACTATTCTCTGCTTGCAGTAAATTGCAGCAAAACGCGAAAAAGGTTACCGAGTGCATGAAAAGGGCGCGCGAGGGAGCGCACGTGTTCAATTGAAGCGCGGGCAGCGTCCTGCCACATTATACTTGCTGTCCGGAGCGTTCACTGTGGCTGCGGTGTGGCATCATTCCTATCCTCCGTAAGCTCTCAGACGCATGGATTCTATCAGAGTAGCTAAGGTCGGAATTCCTACGGGATTTCCAAAGGTGTACTGATACTGAATAGGTCTTTGCAGGTTATAGGTGTTACGTGTATTAAACCAGGCAGCAATTCCACTGGAGCATTACATCTCACCGCCCATCATCTCATCTACAAAGCAGATGGGCCGCACGAGGATGAGATGTGGGTGAGTTGCAGCCACTTTCTGATTTGTTGGTCGCCAATATCCTGTTCTAGGTCCCGTATCCTTTGATTTCTCTTGTCACTCGTCTGCCTCAAACACTACAAGGCTTTACACCTGTTTCCTTTCGTTGCCGTACGTTTGAGACCTTTACATTATCATTCGTACAAGAACAAGAGGCTTTCGATGTGTTTGAGAGTGTAAGGGAGCTTACAGTTACCAGTGCGTTCCCACCTCACACCCAAGCCATTAAAACTCTTCTGATGCCGAATATGCAGCATCGGTGACCCAACTTTACGCTTACAACTATGAACCCAATCCCCCTTTGCCAACTAGGACTGGGTGGTCGCTGTATTCTCCTCGTGAGGAGTTTGCTCGAATGGGCGTGGGCTCTCGAACAAAGGCGTGGCGGTTTACTGACATCAATAAAGACTATTTGGTGAGTCACCTTGTATGTAAGGAGATAGGTTGGGGGTCGACATGTGATAGTTTTGTCCCACATATCCAGCTCGCCTGGTTGTCCCTACTAAGATTAGTGACACCACGCTTGCATATGCGTGTAAGTACCGGAGCAGGTCACGCATACCAGCGCTCTCCTATCTTCACTGGGCCAATTTTGTGCGTGTCTCCTATTTGACTAAAATCACGGCCCCTCATGGTTTTTACAGGGTACCATAACACGTTCAAGTCAGCCAATGGTTGGTTTGACCAATAACCGATCGGTTCAGGACGAGAAGCTTGTTGAAGCCATTTTTCAATCTCATCATTCTCCCAATTCTCCATTCATTGATACCAAGGTCTATGGTGCGACGGCTACTAATCTTATAACCGATGCTCGGCCCACTACAAACGCCATGGCCACATTTGCCAAGGGTGCTGGTACAGAAAACATGGACCATTATAAAGACGCTAGAAAGGTGTACCTCGGCGTCGACAACATCCATGTCATGCGTGATTCATTAGGGAAAATCGTTGAAGCACTTCGAGAAGCAGATGCTGCTGCTGCCACATTACAAAGTTTGGATCCCTCGAGACCACTTCCGTCGGACAGTATCTTCATAGATCGACAAGCATTGAGAAGATCTGGGTGGCTTCGTTATATCTCTGCTCTCCTGGATGGCACGCTCGTTGTCGTTCGCAATATTCACGTTAACTCATCACACGTCCTTATCCATTGCTCCGATGGTTGGGATCGCACCACCCAGCTATCATCTCTGGCGCAAATCTGCCTTGACCCCTTTTACCGTACTATACGTGGTTTTGAGATTCTCATCGAAAAGGATTGGGTGTCCTTCGGACACAGGTTTCTCGATCGGTGTGGTCACCTCTCTTCAGAGAAATTCTTCCTTACCACCGGTGCGAGTGACAATACAGGTGGTGCAGACGCTGCCCAGGCCTTTTTGGCTTCTATGCAAAACAAATTTAACCCCCAACATCATCTTAAGGAAACAAGTCCGGTATTCCATCAATTTCTCGAATGCGTCCGTCAGTTCCAGCGTCAGTTCCCACGCCGATTCGAGTTTAATCAACGTTTCCTTGAGCGACTGCACTATCACCTGTACTCGTGCCAGTTTGGAACGTTTTTGCACAACAACGAGCAAGAACGCCGCGTAGACGACGGCGGTAGACCACCGTGTGAACGTACTGTCAGTGTATGGGACTGGTTTAACTCGCCAGAGGAGATGGAGAAGAACAAAAACCCGGAGTACGACCCGTCTCTCGACAATCCGAAGAGTCGCTCTCCGGATGCGGACATGGGTGTTTTATTCCCGAATCCAAAGGATGTACGATTTTGGCATGAATTATATGGACGGACGGACGAGGAAATGAATGGCAGAGCTGTAACGTCACAGGCGACTGGAGCTGAGGTCTTGGGACCAATTGAATCTGCTGAAGATGACTCTATTGTTCCCCAGGTTGAGACAGTGGTGCCGCGGGACTCACCGTCTACCCCTCCTAATACTGTTCTTTCTGACCTCGCTCTCCAGACCAATGGGGCAGGAACAAAACTAGCATCAACATCTATAACTCTGGAACGTTCTCCAAGTACACCTGGGGACAGTTTCCGGCCGTTCGGTTCCGTTACCTCCGCATACTCCCTGCAGGCTTCTGCTTCTTCAGAGCCTCCACAATTGGAATCCGGACCATCTTCGCTAGGGCACCAGATCAGATCTGGACCGACGCTTCCAAAACTTCCTGAAACATTTACCAGTGGAGGCCTGAGGTCGGTGTGGGGAAAACTATCATCAAACGCGTCTGCAGCATTCTCTGGAGTTCGAGATGCTTATGAAGGTGTCACGAAAGACTTTGTTGCTGGTCAAGGTTCTACGAGCACTAATTCTAATCTAAGAGTGGGAGGCAGAGAGTTGCAGGTCGCAGGCACACGGTGGACCGATAGGGAAGAAGATCGTCCATCCCGTGCCGCTGCGACTTTGGACATAGATGATAATCCATGGGCATCAGTAAAGCAAACGCCATCTTCGAGTCCTCATCGGATGCGACCTTTCGATGATCTCGATCTCCACTCTTCACCACCGATGATATCACTGCCAGACGACCCAACCGTTGCCCGACCTACACTAAATTATTCTTCCCCCACTCCTTCCACTGCATCATTACCTCACTCATATCTACCAACGCCATCGCGTGGATCTAGCATCCTCCGGTCCACCACACCTTCTGCTATTCCTCTTCCTCCAAGTCCAAGTCCAAGTTTGGCTAGGGTTCCAGGCGTCGTGTCGCCGCCTTCTCCAAATAGACAGCAGTCTGATCCGCTTGGTGTTGGCTGGTTATAGGCTTTTTCTGCCTTTTAGCTTCTAGACGTTTTTTTCTGTGACGTGTAGCAGACATAATACTTGACATACACACAACGAATTTGGCAATAACAGGAATACATCATGGATCGATGGTGGCGGGGTTATCTCAAATGGCGTGATCGAAGTATCATCGCTTATTGTCAAATAGTACCTGCAAAATTTACACCCGTTTTTTTTTTTTCACCACCACCTACCGTACTCCCTTCCCCATGCCTTCCGCCAACGGTAACGTGCACAGTGCTCTCGCGCCAGGCCACTTCCTCTTCACAAGTGAGAGTGTTGGAGAAGGACACCCCGGTGTGTGCTCACCGACGTAGCAACTTTGAGTTAACCAATCGACCTTTCAGACAAAATTTGCGACCAGGTCTCGGACGCTATTGTACGGACATTCCTCATGGCTGCCGATATGACCTATGCTCATTGTTAACCCCCAGCTTGATGCGTGTCTCGCCCAAGACCCGTCGTCGAAGGTTGCCTGCGAGACTGCCTCCAAGACCGGCATGATCATGGTTTTCGGCGAGATCACCACCAAAGCACAACTGGATTATCAGAAGGTGATCCGCAACACGATCAAGCAGATTGGATACGACTCGTCCGAGAAAGGCTTCGATTACAAGACCTGCAATATTCTTGTTGCGATCGAGCAACAGAGTCCTGACATCGCCCAAGGTCTTGATCACGGCTCGCTCGAGGATCACGGTGCTGGAGACCAGGGTATCATGTTCGGATATGCCACAGACGAGACTGAAGAATACATGCCATTGACGATCATGCTGGCCCACAAACTTAACGCCGCCCTCGCTGCAGCTCGCCGCTCTGGTGTCCTTCCTTGGCTCCGTCCAGACTCCAAGACTCAAGTCACCGTTGAATACAAGAAAGATGGTGGTGCGACCATCCCTTTGCGCGTCGACACAGTTGTAATCTCGACCCAACACGCGGAGGAGATTTCGACCGAGAAACTCAGGTCAGAGATCTTAGAAAAGGTTGTCAAAAAGGTCATTCCTGCCAAGCTGTTGGATGACAGGACGATCTACCATGTTGGTTTCTTTGAACCACTTTTTTCAGTCCTCCGAATTTACCCTTCTTTCCTTTCAGATTCAACCCTCCGGTCGTTTCGTCATTGGTGGACCGCAAGGGGATGCTGGTCTTACAGGTCGTAAGATCGTCGTTGATACCTATGGTGGATGGGGTGCGCATGGTGGAGGTGCCTTCTCCGGGAAGGACTTCTCTAAGGTCGACCGTTCGGCAGCATACACTGCTCGATGGATTGGTATGTGTTTGTGTTGTGAGCCGCCTTTCGATGCTAATGCCAGATACGTCACAGCCAAGTCCCTTGTTGCTGCGGGTCTGGCTCGTCGCGTCCTTGTTCAGCTCTCCTACGCTATCGGTGTAGCGGAACCTCTTTCCATCTACGTCGATACATATGGCACTGGAAAGAAGACCGATGAGGAACTTGTCACCATCATTAAGAGTAACTGGGATCTCAGGCCTGGTGTCATCGGTACGCCGTATTCTGTCATTCGTTCTGCGCTCATAAGACTAATATGACCTTGTAGTCCGGCAATTGGACCTCCAAAAACCAATTTACCTCAAGACGGCCTCGTATGGTCACTTCGGTAACCCTGAATATAACTGGGAGAAGCCCAAACAGCTGAAGCTTTGAATGCTGTTTGATGTTCCTTTTCGTCCACTCTTTTTTAGAGCATTTATTGCATTTGCGGAAGTTCATCCTTACGCACTTCATTCTTTACTTATTGCAAGGTCAATATCCTTGATTAACTTGCCTTCGCGTTCCAAGTCTGTCCTACATCACCTTATCGCCTATTTCTACCACCCATCTGTCTCCTCATACGCTCGTTTCGCGCCTCTGCTTGCTTGCCAGTCTCATACTGTATTTACCGCTCAATAGTGCATCCGTCGCGCGCTCAACCGCGCTCAAACCAGTATTGTCTGATCACTGAGCTGTCATCTGGCACCGTCCTGTCTGGCGAATATGGCAATCTATTTCTTCAAGCTATCAAACCATGTTTTGATCTGCGGTAGACTGAGGGCTCCTGTGAACTGGCCGATCAAAGCCCCATTTCTAAATGCAAACACCGTTGGTACCGCCCGTATCTGAGGCCAAATGATTGATCAACTAGGCTGTGTTCGAGTAAGATACTGACTTTGTACTCCACTAATAGATTAGGGGCGCTCTCCCCCTTGATTGTTACCAGGTCGAGAGGCTGAGCACCCACTAACGACGGTTCGCTTTCTATCCGTTCTAATAGTGGAGAGAGTATGTGGCAAGGTCGACACCAGCTAAATATGCGTGAATTTACACAAACAATACATCGAGAGGATGCAGCTCACTCTTCATAGAAATCTACAAGAATGACCTTGTCCTTCGTGTTGGAAATATGAGATTTGAAAGTCTGAATCCGAGGGTAATGATATCTGACAGAGAGGCTGAGGATTTGACATACTTTTTCATCTGCTGCAAGGATCTGCTGCCTTGAGCGCGGGGTGACAGAAAATGTCCTCCTAGCCGAGGGAGAGAACGCTCGAGGCAACGAACGAAGAAGTAACATTTGATTGATTCAGCGGCTGGAGCCAGTCTATTGGGTCGCTCTGCAAGAGCTTGAACAAGCAACAGATTTTAAGTGGCCAAACGATTCATTGTTATTTATTGAAAGTCTCCTTCATGTAATATAACTTTTCGAAATTTATCCAAGGTAGTGGTATTTTGCTGGACCGCAGTGTCGGAGTTTGTATGTGGATCAAGCCGAGAAAGCGGCTTTTATATTCGGTATCAACGTCGGTTTCGTCGGTCTCCATCTCTTGTTCCTTCCCCCAACCATTCAACACTCCGCAAGCGGAGTGAGTGTTTCTGTCGTCCTTGTGCAGCCCATTCTAACGAAACTGTCTTCCCTTTTGTGCAGGCTTTCATTCGCCTTCTCCTTTCTAGACGTCAGGGACCTTCCATTCTTTTTGAATCACGCTTCGTATCTGCCCGGCAGCAAAATGCGTTTCTTCTTTACAGCTCTCACCCTTGCTGCAATCCCAGCCACCGTTCTTGGCGCAGTTTTCAATGTCACTGTTGGTGCCAATGGTCAACTAGCATACAACCCAAGCAATATCACCGCAAATACGGGAGATCAGATTAATTTCATGTTCCAAGCAAAGAACCATGTCTGTCAAAACATTCTTATTATCCTTCACTGGTTGTAACTCAAAAAGCTTTTGGTTTAGTCTGTGACCCAAAGCTCATTTACATCCCCTTGCACAAGGGCCGTGTTCAATAACACTCCAGGAGTCAACTCTGGATTGTAAGCTCCTGCTCGCAGATTTATTGTTTATTCAATTAATTACCCATGATCAAGTTTGGCCATTCCCCCTAATTCCACAATTTCCAATGGTACCACCCCAATGTGGAGCATTACAATCAGTAATGTACGTTGTCTAGAACAGCTGGTCTGCGCTACAGTTTCTGATACATGTTGTCAAGACTTCCCCGTTATGGTTTCACTGCGCCCAGGTATTTATCGTGATATTTGCCTATCGGAGATTTTCTAAGTTCGCAATAGACAGTCCCTGTTTCCCATTGCCAGCGGGGTATGGTTTTCAGTATCAATGCAACACCCCAGAAGAGCTTCGCCGCGTTTCAAGTATGCGATATAAGCCAAATATCTGAACCTTGTTATACATTTTAACTTTTTAACTTTGTAACGCAGGCAACAGCCATGGCCTCCGGCGCGAATACCACAAGTGCATCCGGCGCGAGTACCACAAATGCATCTGGCTCAAATGCCACTAGTGCGTCAGGTGCTGCTGCAAGTGGAGCTGGGACACCGGCTGCGCAAGCCGCCAGCAATACTAGCGGTACCTCTGGGCCATTGTCTACCAGGGGAGCCGTCGGGCTGCTTACTATTGTCACCATCGGCGCCATGTTCTTCTAGAACTTAGATTGCCCAATGGTATTGTGTAGAGATATATTTAAGGGTTGGGCTGTGTATTAGGAGCAAGATCTTCTATTTCCAGTAACTAGAGTACGGGGTGCTCTGGCTCCCAGTAAACGTTCTGCAGTTTAGCATTGTTCAGGCTGGAGCGACATGTGCAATTGTCATCATCTTGCTGCTGCTAATATACGAATATATGACTGTGTATATATCATTGGGATAAGGACTATAATTTCTTGTCTAGATTACCTGCTCCTTCAATACTTAAATTACTATATAAAAGTTGTGAATCTCCAAAATACATCAAAATTGTCACTGAATAATCTGGATTGGAATACTACATTGGTCAAATGTAGATAAGTCTAAGGGTTCTGTCATGATTGCATTTTAGGCCCTCGCATGGCTTCTTCTTCGAACCACAACTTCCAAATGCTTCCAAATGCTTCCTTCAGAAACTTCAAACCACCCTCGCCTCAATACTTCACACATATTTGATTAGGTCACCCAATTCAGCTCAGGAGTCACACCATCAAATGTTTAATGAAACAATCAATAACCAGGTCCGATCATAGTCTTTTCTGGGAAAGAAGCACCTTGACTATCCCCATCACTATCCCAATCTTTTCCAATAAACTTATTGATCGAGTTGTTTCTATTGGATGGAAGCTTGCAATGACATTCCATATCATCAGACTCTATGATATGAAAATTCTAGACCTGCAGGATCACCATCCAAAGGATTTGCATATGGTCATCTCTACCCGAAGAGCCATGCAGTTCGGAAACATGTTTCAAGAACTATTGTTGGTCTGTTGTGTCAGAATCCAAATAACAGCAACAAATGTTGTGGATGAATGTTGGGTTAGTAAATATGTTCGGAAACATTCCTAATGGTGATAGAATGGTTTTGGGAAGAGAAGGGAAATCCTACAGTAAAAGCGAATGACTTTCGGAACGTCTGCGAATGAAGTGCATAGTTCCGAAGAGACAGAGGTTCCGAAAGGATTCTATCTCGTGACTCGAATGAACTTTGCAGTTCATGTCGATCACAGCCTGGGGATAGTCAGGGTGCTTCTTTTCCAGAAAAGATTATGATCGGACCTGATTATTGATTGTTTCACTAAACACTTCATGAAGGGTTTCCTGAACTGGATTGGGTGACCGGATCAAATGTATGTGAACATTGATGCAAGGGTGATTCGGAATTTGGAAGATCCATTCGGAAGGATTGGTTCGGAAGGACAATGATGTAGATGGGGTTGCCATATTGTGATCGTGACATGTTGATGTTTTACAATTTTCCTAACACCTTTGTTCTTTGTTTCCTATGGCCATTAATTAGTACACATGTACCTTAGCTACTTTCCGACCTTTACGGACTCCTTCTCATTCACTCTCTCTTCCGAACCATGCAATATAAAAGCTAGCACATTCACATGTATATTCCTTAGTTCAATTATTGTATGTCAACTTGATTCTTCCTACCCATACTTGCCAACTCGCCCTAAACTCACCTTGAACAACAACCTCATATTTGAGTAAGCACTCCAATCCTACTTTTATTAGTTTAACCCACTTCAAAGAATGTGAGATCATTGGCTGTGATCGACATGAACTGCAAAGTTCATTTGATCTACGAGATAGAATCCTTTCGGAACCTTTATCTCTTCGGAACTATGCATTTCATTCGCAGACGTTCCGAAAGCCATTCGCTTTTACTGTAGGATTTCTATTCACTTTCAAAAACCATTCTATTATCATTAGGAACATTTCCGAACAGATTCACTAACACAACATTCATCCACATCTTTTGTCACTGATACTTGGATCCTGACAGGTTCCTACTGTCAGAATCCAATTATCAAAGTTGAATGTTATGAACAAATATATTGTTAGCAATAACATTGAGAAGGTTTCCACATGAGGAAAATAGTGTTTGAAAATGAAAGCTAATCCTACAGAAAAAGTGAAGGGCTTTCGGAACGTTTGCGAAGAAGTGCATGGTTCCGAAGAGATAGATATTCCGAAAGGATTCTATCTCGTGGATCAGATGAACTATATGGTTCACGCCGATCACACCCAATATGATTACATTCTTTCGAAGTATAATCGAATTTAAAGTGATAGGTTTTATAGAACTTACTTCGAAATGAAGTTACTCTTTCTGATTGTTCACGACGAATTGTTAAGTTGAGTAGATCAATCAAGCAGACGTGCGATAATTGAACTACAGGACATACATGCGAATGTGCTACTTATATACTGGGACGTTCGGAGACAAGGGCGAATGGGGAGTAGTCCGTGAAGGATCGGGAAAGTAGCTAAAGTACATGTATTCTAGTTAATGACCATAATGAATAGAGAACAAGAATGGGATGAAACTTGTGGATGAGAAAGGGGTATAACGAACTAGAAATACACCCTGAAACCTGTTTCCAAACCGTATGTCGTTTCGGATAAACGAACCCTTGTTTCACCTTTTTAAACGACGGTCCTGAGTGACGGGGATGAACTCGTCCACATGCGGAATCGTATGTATTGTTTCCATAAGCTTTTAGAAGCATAGAATCGACCCTTCTATTGAGTTCCTAGAAATAGATGGGGATAGTGATGGGGATAGTGTAGGTGCTTCTTTTCTGAGGACAGGCCAATAATAGAATCTGGTTTCCTGATTGTGTCCTTGTGATGTTGCTAGGATGATTCAAGGTGTTATGAGTGACGAGGTGTTAGGGGGTTGTAGGTGTGACAAGTCTGCCGATGACGCGGGTTCCGAAGAGTGGATTCGGAAATGTGATGTTCGGATGGTTCGGATGGTTCGGACGGAGGAACAAATCGTAAACCGTGATCGTGACACCTACTACCAGTGAAAACACTATATACAACCACCCAGTACCCAACCAGGGACATCCCTACCTGCCTGACAGCTATCTCCCTAAGGTCTTTTGTCCCTGATGAAGGCCAGATGCTAGGCTAGATGTTTGGGTTGCTTCAGACATATGACCCAAGGCTTTGGGTTTGGGTTCTGGGACTTCAGACTCTGTGCCCTAGGTGTGCTGAAGTTTAGATGTCATTGGAGATATAGAAGTATTCAGAATATTGGCCAAAAACCAGTTGTCCCCTGATAGGTGAGATGTGTCCATTCTTGTACTTGCATATATCTTTGGATTTCCCCTCTACTAGACACCTGGAGGTGCTGTGAGGCTGCCTTCACAGTCCCTATATCTTGGACATAGCCTGAGGCTACCTAAGGTTCAGGCATAACTTTAAGGAGTGAGCATAGCCTGGGGGAAAGAGCATGTATTTATTATTTAATCTTTAGTGAATACCAGAACTGAGGACTAGTGTGCATGAGCATTATCTTATATACTAACAGGGGATAGGGATCTGGGGATGATGGATAACTGAGGTTAGGGATGCAAAACTAATAAAAGAATGAATGATCAAAAGGACAAGAATAGTGAAT
>QMFG01006982.1:0-10746 GCA_003314545.1 Ramaria sp. MG151 | reverse complement strand
ATATTTGTTGAATGCATGATCTGTAATTGCCACAGCATACTGATCGGTTTCATATGCTTTAGACAAGTCTTAGTACATTTTTGTGCATTCCACCCCTCATGTAGACTGCAACCCCAGAACTGCTCCATCGCCCCATTATTTTTCTTGGTAACACAAAGGATAATCACTAGCTAGCTTTTCACTTAAATACGCTTGTAATTCTCATCACAATCTAAGGCAGTAAAACTCCACAAAGTCTCCTGTTATCTGGATCAATTGCTCTATATCTCTGCTACCACTTCTTTGCTAGCAAATCGTCACTGGCCGTTTGCTTTCAATTCAAGTGAATTATTGGACTCAATCATCATCTTAAATCTGTTAAGTTTGCATTCTTATCTCTGTTATAAGCTCGTGTCAGTGTACGCGAACTTTTAGTGCTGACACTTTGCTCCCACATCAGCGCATCCCGTGTCAGAATACATTTTCGCTTAGATTATCAAGCAGGTGCTTAAAGCTCGCCTCAAAGAACTTGAATAAAATCCAACAAACAAGCAAACAAAATTCAAAATAAAATAAATAAAAATCCAAATTTTTTTTCTTATTATGTCATGCTTGGCCTTAGTGTGGGAAACCTCCAGAGCTGTGTCGACATTAACGGCGACGGTCTGTACGATGGGCAGAGTGAGGTTAATATAAAGTTGATTAATTGTCTTCGGAGCTGGAGAATTTACTGATGAATCCTGTGGGGATAAGATTATGAATTGATCAATAATTCATGGGAGAGACTTACGGGGTCTGGGGCTCTGGGGTTCTAAAAGAAATTAACGCTTACTGCCTATAAAACAAAAACTTTGTTCAGGCCGAAATCGAATGGACAGTTATCGAGGTTGACGTTGTTGGCACACTTTTCCATGGGGCCTTGGCGTGTGTCATGCTTGGCTTTAGTGTGGGGAACCTTCGGAGCCGTGTCGACGTTAACGACGACAGTCTGTACGGTGGGCAGAGTGAAGTTAATACAAAGTTGATTAATGGTCTTCGGAGCTGGAGAACGTACTGACGAATCCTGTGGGGATAAGATTATGGATCAATAATTCATGAGAGAGACTTACGGGGTCAGGGGCTCTGGGTTCGAAAGGATGGGAATTGACGCAAACTGCCAAGAAGACCCACAGGACAAAGGTCACACGAATGAGCATAGTGGTTTGACCGATGGCTAAACTGGAGCAGGGGGTACGAGGAGCACCCGGTGTCAACTGATAAGTTATTTTCGTACTGCAAAACGTGCTCACTGAGGATTGAAAGAGGGCTTGGAATGTCACCTGTGGGTGATTCTTTCTTCCCCTTGGGGGCCTTATAAGGTGTTCCCATCTCCTACAACCGGGAGGATGTAGCTCAGGAGATGTGGTGGAGATGTCGGACATCAGGGTTCACCCTGCCCTAAGAGAGGTGGACGGCAGAGCACTCCTAAGCCCTGCCTAAGGGCTAAAGGGCGAACCTGAATGATGAATCTAGAGACTAAGAAGGACACAGGAATGTTTTCCCATGGGTAAAATCCTGAGAATACCCTGAAAGTTGGTCGATTAAAAGAGTATTTCAACCAAATTTTTAGTCTTCCCCAGGATTTTCCTCAACTTTCCTATGCCCCAGTGTGTATTTCCATCACTGGGCCCCAGCGCTCAGCCTTCGATCACACAGCCCCGAAGTCCGACATCTCCATCACCGCCCAAATCTCCCGGGTAGGCCCGATCAACCCCGCCGTGTCCCTTGCAGGGCGTACAAGCCCGTCATACTGCAAGAAATATATCCGATATCATCCTTGTCCCAAAGATCGCAGAAACCTCAAGTCTGACGGACACCTTGGCAACATCCCCTTCCGTGCTGTTTCTCATTTTCATTGCTAGAAATTATTGTAATTATGGGGAGCGCATGGCACTAACAAGTATCACGAACTAGAAGCCATCGCGCTTTCTCTGCACTCACATTCACCAATCAGGCACTTGTCAAAGATCGTCTAACGCCTAACTTTGGCCCCGAAGAAATCATATTTGTACATACAGAGGGGCACCGTTCAACTAATAAGCACAGAGATAAGCAATAACTCAACAGAGCAAGGAAACCACTTGTGGAGATGACTCAATGTACCATATAACACTGTATAATATCAGCAACAAAGTCAAGCAACAAAGATTCCACCCTGCAGTCATTAAGTTTGAGATTCAACTGCGGATAACAAGATCGATCCAAACAGCTTTTTCTTATTTTCCAGCCAGATACTATGTGTGTCCTTCAAGCGAGGACATAACGGACGTCATTAAGTCAGAATGTCCCTCCAACATGCACTCTGGTCCTCAGGAGATACCTCCCCCAAACTGTGCAAACTATCCTACATCGCTCCGCTCGACCCCGGTGTACTAGCAAACCGTGTGACGTAGGCTCATGCTTGGCGCAGGGAATATTCTCTGTGGATGTGGGTTGGTTAGCTAGAGCTTTTCCGACACTGAGTGCTGAGCATTTTCCGGTATGGTTTTACGTCCCCTTTTCTACCAAAAGCACTTTATCCCTCATTCTGAATATTGTATGTTTATTCAAACCTATGTTTATGTAATCACAGCGTAGCATCAAGGGGATCGGCTCAAAAAAAAGAAAGAAAATACAAAAATATCTACAAGTCATCTTGGATGCAATTCAAGGCTAAATGCCTTAGAATTATTTGTTTGTTTATTTTTAGATTGAATTAGAAGAACAGCTATGAACTCAAATGGACACAAATGGCCACATACACACACCCATGCATGTTTACACTCAAAAGACTATTGATCAACAACCATGCAGACTTGAAACAATAAAGAAAATATAATAGGCAACAAACAATGAATACCTATCTACTAATAAGAAAATAAATGGAGATTTTTGTTTATTTTATTTTATATTTGTTTTGTTGTTTATTTGATTTTGTTCAACTTGTTCAGTTTGAGCTTTAAGCGCCTGCTTGATAATCTAAGCAAAAAATATATTGTGATGTGGGGGATGCGCTGATGCGGGAGCAAAGTGTCAGTGCTAAAAGTTCACCTACACTGATGTGAGCTTGTAACAGAGATAAGAGCACAAACTTAACAGATTTGATATAGTGATTGAGTCCAGTAGATCACTTGAATTGAAAGCAAACGGCCAGTGACGACTTGCTAGCAAAGAAGTGGTTGCAGAGATATAGAGCGATTGATTCAGATAATAGGAGACTTGTGGAGTTTTTACTGCCTTAGATTGGGACGAGAATTATGAGCGTATTTAAGTGAAAAGCTAGCTAGTGATTGTCCTTTGTGTTTCCAAGAAAAATAATGGGGCAATGGAGCCATTCTGGGGTTGCAGTCTACATGAGGGGTGGAATGCACAAAAATGTACTAAGACTTGTCTAAAGCATCTGAAACCAATCAGTATGCTGTAGCAGTTACAGATCATGCATTCAACAAATATATTCAGCAGAAATAACAAAGAAAAAGATGGAGAAATTTTCTGAAACTCCATTTCGAAGCTCTGGGTGCTTGTTTAAATGAAAAGGAAGTGATTGGCTTCTTTCAGGGATTGGTGATGATTGTCAGAATCCAAATATCAGTGATGAAGGTTGTGGGTGAATGTGGTGTTAGTAATTCTGTTCGGAAAGGTTTCTAATGATAATAGAATGACATTTGAAAGTAAATGGAAATCCTACAGTAAAAGCAAAAGACCTTTGGAACATTTGCGAACAAAATGCACAATTCCGAAAAGATAGAGGTTCCGAAAGGATTCTATCTCATAGATCAAATGAACTTTACAGTTCATGTCAATCACAGTCAATAGTCTCACATTCTTTAAAGTGGGTTGAACTAATAAAAGTAGAATTGGAGTGCTTACTCAAATATAAAGTTGTTGTTCAAGGTGAGTTGAGGACGAGTTGGTAAGTGTGAGTAGAGAAATCAAGTTGACATACAATAATTGAACTAGGGATACATGTGAATGTGCTAGCTATATATTGAAGGGTTCGGAAGAGAGAACGAATGGGGAAGAGTCCATGAGGATCAGAAAATAGTTAAGGTACAAGTATACTAACTAAAGGCCATAGAAAACAAGGAACAAGGATGGAAGGAGAATTGTGCATGAAGAAAGGGGGTGAAATGAACTAACAACCAATCCTGAAACATGTTTCCGAATCGCATGGCTCTTTGGGTAAAGATAACCGTCCCTAGATTCTTTGGAGGATGATCCTGAGGGTCTGAAACATCCATATTATAGAGTCTAATAATATGGAATGTCATCACAAGCTTCAAAAGAATAGAAACAACTCAATCAATGAGTATAATGAAAAAGATGGGGATAGTGATGGGGATAGTCAGGGTGGTTCTTTCTGGAAAAGGTTATGAGTACCCCTGACCAACGATGTGTTGCACTAAACATTGATAGATTGATGCAGGGAAACTGATGAAGAAGCAGGTTGTTGAATGAAAATGATGTAATTGGGACATTGATGGTTCAGGGTTCGGACAATCTGTTCGGAAGAGGTGGTTTGAAGGATCCATGGTATAGGTGAGGTGTCCATATTGTGATTGTGACAACAATAGGGGCGAGTCAAAATAGAAGATATGTTGCCCTATGTGCAATTGGATGTGTTTCAGAGCCATGTGGGGCTTGATCGGTGGCTATTTGAGCCTGTTCATGTCCGAAGCACCCAGATACTATGTGTGTCATTCAAACGAGGACATAATGGACGTCATTGAATCAAAATTTCCCTCCAACATGCACTCTGGTCCCCAGGAGATACCTCCCCCAAAGTGTGCAGACTATCCTTCATCACTCTGCTCGACCCTGTGCACTAGCGAACCGTGTGACGTATGCTCATGCTTGACGCAAGGAATATTCTCTGTGGATGTTGGTTGGTTACCTAGAGTTTTTTCAATAATTGTTATTATTATTCTACCCTGTGAACATTACATTACATAATCTACTCAAAAGATCAGCAGAGCCGCTTTAGAACTCAATAAAATAGAAAACAACAAAAATATTACTGACTTCAATTCAAAGCTTTTAGCTTTAGAATACATTCTGTTTACACTTTTAGAATCAACCAATGAAGCATCCCTGAGCCCATGCGAGCACAAACACACACATATATGCATTTGGACACAAACAGGCTAGAATAGCCAGCAATCGACATCCACGTGACTCCAAAACACTTCCAAACATCAATGGAGAAATATATTTACCATTTCCATCCACCCCTATCGTCACCAATCTCCGACCGAAGCTGAATGCTTCCATTTCATTTGGAACAAGTGCCCAGAGCTTCGAAATAAAGTTTCAGAAGTTTTCCAATCTTTTCTCTTGTTCTTTTTCACTGAATAAAATTGTTGCATACATGATTTGTAGTTCCCATAGCACACAGATCGGTTTCAGGTGCTTTAGATAGCTATTAGTTCCATTTCTGTGCATTTCAACCCTCATGTAGATTGCAACCCCAGAACCACTCCATCACCCTATTATTTCTCACTCATTCACAAAAGACTCACACTAGCTAGCTTTTCCTTTAAATATGCTTGTATTTTTTTTCTCGGTATAATCTAAGGCAGTAAAATCTCCACAAGTCTCCTGTATTCTCAATCTCTTGCTTTATATCTCTGGAACCGTCCCACTGTTAGCAAATCGTCACCGGCTGTTTGCTATCATTTCAAGTGATCTATACAACTCAATTGTTTTCTCAAATTTGTTACATTTGAGCTTCATCTCTATCTACAAAGCTCAAGTCACTGTATGCAAACTTTAGATGCTGACACTTTGCTCCCACATCAGCACATCCCCCGCATTTCAATAGATCTCCACTTAGATTATCAAACAAGCGCCTAAGGCTTGTGTTGAAGAAACCTCACTAAAACTTGAATAAAACCCAAACAAAATATAAAATAAGTATAATAAAAATTTCTATTTCTTTCCTTATTAATAATGAGTGCTGAGCATTTGCCGGTATGGTTTTATGTCACCTTTTCTACTAAAAGCACTTTATCCCTCATTCTGAATATTGTATGTTTATGTAATCACAGCATAGCATCAAGGGGATCAGCTTAAACAAAAGAAAAGAAAATACAAAAATATTTACAAGTCATCTTGGATGCAATTCAAGGCTAAATGCCTTAGAATTATTTGTTTGTTTATTTTTAGATTGAAGCAGAGGAATAGCTGTGAACCCTAATGGACATGAACAGCCACATAAATGCACCCACACACATTCACACTCAAAAGACTATGAATTGATGACCATGTGGACATGAAACAATAGAGAAAATATAATAGGCAACAATTAATCAATATCTATTCATGTATGGGGGCGCTGATCCACAACTGAAGCTTTGGAAGCTTCTATTTCATCTCAGATAAGTGCATGCACATGTGTGAGGCATTTCACAATCTTGGGCTTCTATTTTCTTTTGTTTTCTCAATTATAAGAAATATTTTGATTGATTTGTTTGTAGTTCTGAAGAATTGACCATCAGCTTCCACAATTATTAAAAGTAATTGATCTAGATACAGTCAGATGGTAACCACATGCATATAACCACCCTAGACTCGCTCTACTCCCCCATTTTTCTGTTTCACCCACAAGACATACTTCCTAGCTACAGTTTCTGTTAAATAAGCTTGTAGTTCTCGTCAATAATCAAGGCAGTAAATCTCTACAGACCCACTCTTGATATTCATTTCTTTGCTTGATCTCTCTATTGATATCTACCTGATAGCCAATTGCCACTGGCCATTTGCTTTCAATTCAAGATACCTATGGTGCTTAATCACTACCTGTTAAGAACTAGATAAGAATGGTGACAGAAGTGGGGTTGGGACTCAAGATAGAGTCAACTGAGGTCTGGGGTTGGGTTGCCGAGGAGGGCCAAGGCTCAGCGAACAAGTCGAATGGGACTTGGCTTCAGCTTGTGTGCTATGCCAGCTCAGAGTCCTATCCCATATTTTGGACAAAGCCCAAGGTCACCCGAACTTCGGGCATGACCTTTAGCAAAGGGGACGAGGGAGCATAAGGATTAAGAGATCAGAGTATATTGGGTATCTTAGTCGATATCAGAACTGGCTTTCATGTACATTGTCATGATCACAATTTAGGCCATTACTTTGTTTCTTCTCTGAACCACAATCCCCAAATGCCTCCAAAAACCTCCTTCAGAAATCCTGAATCACCCTTGCCTCAATACTTCGCACACATTTGATCTGATCACCCAATCCAGTTCAGGAATCACTCCATTAAATGTTTAGTGAAACAATCAATAACCAGGTCCAATCATAATCTTTTCTGGAAAAGAAGCACCCTGACTATCCCCATCACTATCCCCCTCTTTTCCAATGGACTCATCAATTGAGTTATTTCTATTGTGTGGAAGCTTATGATGACATTCCATATCATCAAACTCTATGATATGAATGTTCTAGACCCTCAGGATCACCTTCCAAAGGATTTGCACATGGTTATCCCTACCCTAAGAGCCATGCAATTCAGAAACATGTTTCAAGCGCTATTGTTGGTCCATTAATCTTTTTTCTTCATTCACAATTTTCCTGCCACCTTTGTTCTTTGTTTCCTATGGCCATTAATTAGTATACATGTACCTTAGCTACTTTCCAACCCTCACGGATTCATTCCCATTCGCTCTTCCTTCCAAACCATTCGGTATATAGCTAGTACATTCACATGTATATCCCCTAGTTCAATTATTGTATGTCTACTTGATTGTTCTACTCAAACTTGCCAACTCATTGTAAAATTACCTTGAACAACAACTTCACATTCGAGTAAGCACTCCAGCTCTACTTATATTAATTTAAACACACTTTGAAAGAATGTGAGATCATTAGCTGTGATCAATATGGACTGCAAAGTTCATTCGATCTATGAGATAGAATCCTTTTGGAATCTCTATCTCTTCGGAACTATGCATTTTATTCGCAAACATTCCAAAAGCCATTCACTTTTACTGTAGGATTTTTATTCATTTTCAAATACCATTCTATCATCATTGGAATCATCTCCAAACAGTATTACTAACATGACATTCATCCACAACCTTTATCACTGATATTTCAATTCTGACACATGAATGAGTAGCTTATATATGAGGGGGTTCAGTTCGGGGACCGAATGACCGAAGTCAGGGTCATAAGCTACAAAGGGGAAGATCAAATGCAAGGTATGAATAGGTGAAACATGGTGGTCAGGGATTTGGGCCCAAAGGTCTGAAGGCTCAGAGATCAGTCTGGGAGCATGCTCTAACACTACCCCAATATTTCTAAGTTGCACTATTATCTCTATCAAATGATTTTGTGTTACTGTACATGAACTTTAAGCACCAACAGATTACCCCCACACCAGCACTTCCCCCACATCAGTATACAATCTCACTTAGATATCAAACAAGCACCCTCTCAAGTGCATTCAATATACAAGCCTCAAAACCACAAAATAAAACAAATAAAATACAAATTATATACAAAAAGCATTTCTTTTATTTCTCACATTATGTTTGAGTGCTGGGACACTGAAACTAAGTGTGGTAAATACTCTTACTAGCATGAAAGGGTAAATATCAGCAGAAGGGGCTCTGGCACAGCACATATTTGCTTGATATGACAGGTACAGATATGACAAGCATGGGTATCAGAAGATATTTGAGGTATTGCTAAGAGTTGTGATATTATCGGTAGGTGTGTATGACCCTTTTCCTTGGGGCAAAAGTTAGACATTAGACAACATTGTTGAGAAGTGCCTGGTTGATGGCTGTGATTGTAGAGTAAGGGGAATTGCTTCCAGTTCGTGATATTTGTTAGCATCATGTGCTCCCTATAATTACAATAATTATTTCTAGCAATCAAAATGAGAATTGGCATGGGAGGGAGGCTGGCAATATGTGGGCCATCAGACCTGAGTTTTCTGTGATTTTGGGGGAAATGGTAATGTCAGGTATATTTTATGCCATAATACAGCCTTGTGCCTCTGCGAGATAGGGGCAACAAATGTAGCCCAGGAGATTTGCAGCAAATTTTGTTGTGGCCTTTCTTTTTCTTCCAGAGCAGTGTTGGAGATGTAGGACTTTGGGATAGGTGGTTGGAGGCATAAAGTGCAGTCAAGGAGATGCACTGGAACAGGAGCCATGGGAAAGTTATCTTGTTGGGAAAATCCTACAAAAAATATTGAAAAGTAGTTCATTATTTTTAAAGTATTCTGAAATCCAAACAGTATATAAATCTAATGTCTGGCTAGTGTTTTTCCAGAGTTTTCAATAGATCACCAGAGAAAATCATGACAAACACTGACATCCTGAAAAAAGTAATTGAAAACTGTGAAAATTGACACCTTTTCAAGTTTATTCTGTGTTTTACCATGTCCCTAGTAATGTCAATCTTCAGCGCTAGGTTCACACTTTAGCACTAGGGGAGGGTGAGGTCTGAGGTCCGACACCTCCATCACATCCCCAAATCATAGGGGTAGGAACACCTGATAAGCCCTCCCAGGTGAAGAGAGAGTCACTCACTAGTGTCATTCCAAGCACTGTTCCAATCCTCAATGAGCATTTTTTGCCATATGAAACTAAGTTATCAACTGATGCTCATAATTCAATTCTAACAAAGGACATGCTGAGATGGACCTGGTCAAGGTCAAGGGAGTTATGGATTGGCTGACTCTGAAGACCCAAAAGGAGGTGCAAGCCTTCCTTGGGTTTGCCAAATTCTATCACAGATTCATCCAAGACTTCTCACACCACACTCGAGCCCTCTTTAACCTGACAAAAGAGGGAGATACTTGGAAATAGAATGAACCCAGAGACTCAGCCATTCACAAACTCAAGGAACTCATCACTTTTCCCCAGTTCTGGCCTTCCTGGATGTGTCAGGATTGAATTATGAGTCATAGATAAATGTGTGGTTAGTGCTAACAATCAGAAGTATTACTAATAATAGTAGAATGAAATTTGAAAGTGAATAGAAGTCCTACAGTAAAATTGAATGCCCTTTGGAATGTTTGCCAAAGGTAACATAGTTCCAAAGAGCTAGATGTTTTGAAGGAATTCTATCTTGTGAGTCAATGAACTTCACAGTCCATGTTGACCACAGCCAGTAATATCACATTCTTTCAAAGTGTGTTTGGGCTAATATAGACAAGGTTGGAGTGTTATTTTATATTCTCCAAAGAGCTTACATAATCACAGGTTGCATCAAAGGAAAGAAATGAAATAAAAGATACAGAGCCAAAACAATAGATCAAGACACACAAACAGAACTCAAGACTCAAGGAACTGTTAAGAACTGAATCGTAGCGGAGGCAGAGTTAGGTTTGGGACTCAAGATAGAGTCGACCGAGCTTTGGGGTTGGGTTGCTGAGGAGGGCCAAGGCTTGGTGAACGGGTCAAGTGGGACTTGGCTTCAGCTTATGTGCTGCGCCAGCTCAGAGTCCTGTCCCGTATTTTGGACGAGGCCCGAGGTCACCCGAAGTTCAGGCGTGACCTTAGCGAGGAGAGTGAAGGAGTGTAAGAATTAAAGCAGAGTGTATTTGGGTATCTTAGTTGATATCAGAATTGACTATCATGTACATGGGCAAGTGGCTTATATATGAGAAGGTTCGGGGATTGGTGACCGAATGACCAAGGTCAGGGTCGTAAACTACGAAGGGGAAAGATCAAACATGGGGTATGAATAGGTGAAACATGATGGTCGGGGGTTCGGGCCCAGAGGCCCGAGGTCTCAGGA
>QMFG01006954.1:0-15979 GCA_003314545.1 Ramaria sp. MG151 | reverse complement strand
TTCCGAACACTTTTACTAACCCAACATCTATTCACAACATCTATTGCTATTATTTGGATTCTGACAGCAGCCAAAACAGGAGCTCTTATATTATCAGATGTTTTGGGGCCAGCTCAAATAGAAGGACTGAGTCATGAATGCTATTTTTATTCATTCAGTGATACATATAGTAGATACTTAACTATCTACTTTGAGCATACTAAAAATGAAGCCCTCAAATATTTCCAATATTACAAAGCATTTATCAAAACACAATCTGGCCATACTCTCAAAAAATATTTTGATTGGACAATGGAGGAGAATATACTAATGAGGAATTCAAAGAATTCTGCTCTAAAAATGGAATAATTATGGAAACAACAGTGCTATACTGTCATGATCACAGTCTGGACATTCAATCCACACTATCTTCGTTCCGAAGCAATCCTTCCGAAGCATTTCGTCCGAAGCCCGAAGCATCATTCCCACACTTCCATCACTTTCATCCCACAACTCTTTGCCTATCACTTCGCCTCAAATACATCATCTATTGAAACAATCCTGGTGAAACAATCAGTGGTCAGGTCCCATCATATTCTTTTTTTAGAAAAGAAGCACCTGGACTATCCCCATCACTATCCCCATCTTTTCACCATGAAACTATGGATTGAGTTATTCATATTCACTCAAAGCTTGCGATGACTTGCCATATCATCAGGCTTAATGATATGAACGTTCTAGACCCTCATAATGGCTCTCCGAAAGATTTAGGTATGGCTATCCTTAACCGAAGAGCCACGCGATTCGGAAACATGTTTCAAGAGTTGGTGATGGTCGATTATCCTTTTCTTCATTCACAATTTTCCTTCCCCCACTATTCTACGTTTTCTATGGCCTTTAATTAGTGTACATGTACCTTGATCACTCTCCGATCCTCACGGGTTCATTCCCATTCGCCCTCTCTTCCAAACCCTTCGGTATATAGCTAAACACATTCGCATGTATGTTCCCTAGTTCAATTATCGTATGTCAACTTGATTTTCTACTTACACTTGCCAAACTCGCTCCAACTCAACTTCACCAACAACTGTATATTTTTTGAGTAAGCCCTTCAATTCAACTTTTATTAGTTAAATCCACTTCAAGGAATGTAAGATCATTGGCTGTGATTGACATGAACTGCAAAGTTCATTCGATTCACGAGATAGAATCCTTTCGGAACCTCTATCTCTTCGGAACCATGCACTTCATTCGCAGACGTTCCGAAAGTCATTCGCTTTTACTGTAGGATTTCCATTTTGCTTTCCAAAACCATTCTATTACTATTAGGGATGTTTCCGAACACTTTTACTAATCCAACATTTATCCACAACATCTATTGCTATTATTTGGATTCTGACATATACCTTTAAAACTCCTATACTGTTCACTAGTTCAGATATCAACCAAGGGCACCCTTCCCCTAGTTCACCCCCTTTAAGTGCTGGTGATGGTCTTAAACTCCAGAACCCCAGAACCCCTAAAACTCTGAATTTTTGACCTCCTGAAATTAGGGACAGGATGGTTGGAGAGGTGCTACACACAAATTGAAGCCAAGTCCATCTCTGACTTCTCTGGAACTCTGACCTACAGTTTTTGACCTTTAGCAGAAATATAGGTCTTTCATAAAAACACCTCATACTTATAAATTCCTAGGAGAAGTCCAAGGATCAATCACACTTTGTAGTATTTTCAGACTTTGATATTTTACCACTCTATTATTCAGGATATAATCATAACAGTGTCTGATTAGGCATATTACTAGCTAATCAATCTGAAAAGAAGAAAAATTCACATGAAATAGGAGATACAAGTTCCCTATATATGAGCCGGGGGTCTAGGTGCTAAACTAGGGCACTAATGGTCGTTGTGGTACCTCGCGCCGAAAACCGGGTGCGTTGCTCTGATCCGATACCAGCAAACATTTCTATGTGTGGGAAAAGAAGATCACAATCAATAAGTAACAGAATACATCAATCCGACAAGTCGACGCAAACATATCTTGTTCATGACTACCATGGCACAATACTACATCTTCGTCCCGCCCCAACTACGACTGGGGTTTGAGCAGAATTGCTGGAATAACAGTGAATTTGAGCCTGAAGAGATGAGAGTAGGTGGTAGTAGTAATGAATCGGAACAAAAAGATTTTAATGCCAGAAGGTTTACTGGGATGTTGAAATCCTTAGGACTAAGTCATAGATTTACCACAAAGCCAATAACTCCAGAAGAGTGATACTGGACGAGCAGAAATCGCCTCCAGATGCAATACAACTTTGTTACATAGTGCTAATAGTAGCTAACTGAATCATATAAAAAACATACATTGTCCTGGAGGGTCGTTAAAGAGGCATCAGCCAGAATAGATTCCTTTGATATATCTCTTGCTGGACCTAGGACACGAGACCTTGATCCAGTCTAGCGAGGAATCCAACCCACTGCTTTTTATCGATCACACCCTCGACTACTTTCGTCAGTATCCATGAATATCAGCTATACTCACGACTCACAAAAACCGGCATCATTAGTCACGATGACATAACGAGCTCCTAATTTGACGAAGAATTGTTGCACGAGTTCCAGAGGCGCGTAAGTTGAAACGGACAGCGGAGCCTAATGAGGCGTGAAACAAGCATTAGATAATAAACAACCGAGGCAGCCAAAGTAAAGAACAGACATGGTCCATGTACACTGTAAAGTCGAACGGATCCGGACCAGAGGGGTACTCCCTGTATGATGATGCTAATGATGTGGTATCATGAACTGGACCTCTTGCGGGATGGAATTGGCAGATGGCGTCCGCGTCGTCCGCAACGATAGCTGATGGGGCGAGCAGTGTCAATGTCTACACATTAATTAAAGTCCTGATGCAGGGAAGCTCACTTAGCGCGTGTTCCAGCTCGTTGACTCCGATATACCCTATCATTTTCAGGCCTCTGTGCTCCTTTCGTAGGATCGGGAATCCCCCATCGCTATATCCGGCTGACACCGCGTCCTGTAACTGGTCTCTGAGGCTCTTGACTGTGTTTGTTTTATCCGCACTAATGACATCCACATCTCTGACGACCTGGAAAGTCACCCCGAACAAAAACATGAGAAAAGCATAATAATTATTCACTAGGTTATATACTTACAGCATCGCCAGCCTGCAAGCCACCCCAAAGATGCTCTGCCTTACCATCGAGATATGGGAGCTGGGCGAGGCTTTGTACAAATTCCTATTAGAATTGCTAACGAGGTAGAAAGTATGCAACGCACTCAATGCCAAGATCATAGATACCCTTGGGTTCGAGTGCATTGGCTACAGTTTTAGCCACGAGGACACCGACCATCACGGGTACAACGTAAGTAAGAGTATCTGTTAATTCAAACATGATCACAGCCAACGATACTGTAGTACGCTAGAGACAACATATCGCCATTAATTGATTTGCAGAAGCTTATAAGTCGGCAAGACCATACAGTGACACCGGAAAGAGCTGCCGCTGCGCCAACCTTGTATTAAAAAGTTTGAGATATTCCGGATATACGGGTCACACGATTCGACACATACCATCGCATACACACCCGGAATCATGCAGTTCTCATCGCCGTGACAGACACTGAAGATGGCTGACATTGGATGTTTCCACTGCCAGTATTGTACCGCCAGTCCGACTATTCTCCCAAAGCAGGCTCCCACGCCAAGGGTTGGAATAAATATACCTGCAGGGACCCTGATGCCAAATGTGACGATGGTGAGCAAGCCTTTCACAACCATCGCGATGCCAATATCATTGATGAGAGGGCCTACTTCGCCCGGGGAATCGGGGCAAAGACCTTCGTGTGAATCGCCTCGGTGGCATTCAGCAAAGAGATTATACACTAGCTCAGTACCACCAAGACGGGTATAGGGATTGAGGAAGCAGAGCAGCGTCGTTACCAGAGTCACCTACCGTGAGATTATGAACAGACACCCGGAAAGGTAAGGAAAGAACCAGCGTACCAAGAGTACTTCAGAAACAGGACGGGTCCGAAGCCAAGTTTTGCCTCGAATGTTCTTGCTCCACCAATAATTCATCTTCGAAAAATAGGCACCATACACACCCTGTACAATCATGGTTACTCTACTTCTCGCTAATGATACGAAGCAACTTGCACCGAATACTCCAATCACGGTGAAAAAGACGAGCTCGAACGCATGCCAGGCCTTAAAAAAATACATTTAGCAAGGAAAATTGAAATATCAAAGACTAACAAACTTTATCGTATGTCACCTGAAAGAGAACCAGTTTACCGGTACCAAAGGGATCCAATAGTCGTAAAGTTACTGCAGCAATTATGGCGCAGAAGAAGCTGCCGGGCGCTTTAGATAATGAAACGACGCAGGACCAATTCTACCTTCGCCACATCACCTATCGAGGCAAACGTGAGCACGGCACAAATCTCCACTGTTAGACTGTGGCCAACCTTTGCAGGAAAAAAGTAGGATACTTCCTCCAAACTAAACAGAACACCTCCGATTGGCGCGCCAAAGGCAACAGCGACGCCCGCGGCGCTGGCTGCACTGAGTATCTCACGACGCTTGCCTGTACGTGGGGGCAATGAATCAATGTACAGGTCTGAATTTGTTCGGTAGCCTCACCTTCGTTCATCTCATACTTCCAGAAGTATCGGCTGACGATGTTTCCTACGCACGCCGCTATGTGCACAAGCGGGCCTTCCTTGCCTGCACTTACCACGCTGAGATGTGTGACGCATCATAAGAGGTAAATGAAACTATACCGAGGGATAATCCTGATGCAACAGAAAGTGGCAACCCTACGCATTTCGTGAAAAGGGTACGGCCCCCAAGGTATCCATGGATAACAAAACCTGAATAAAAGAATATTGGAGAACATTATTAACCTGGACAGCGCTTCATGTACCTGACAGGATGGTCTTGACTTCAGGGATACCACTCCCGGCTGCCTGAACGAATACACTAGGTCCTGATCGCTGCATGTTGCAGAAAATGGTGGACTCACAAAATACATTACACCGCGTTTTGGTGCCATTTTCGGATCTTCATCTTGAGAAAATAATGGCGAAAGTACTCCAGAGTCCTTCCATCCTACAAAAGATGTGGAGGCTGTCAGGTGAATTGTCAACAAGGCGGACGAGAGTGCAAGAAGTAGCTACAACCAGTGTTAGTCAGTTCACCAGCAAATAAAGAAAGCCACACTTACAGCTATCATGGTATAAAACGCGTAGTCAATTGCCCAGCTCCCGAAGTTAATACCAGACATTTGACCGCCATTGAAGAGTCTAGCCCACGTCTGCCAATCTTTGCATACCTCCTCACCAGGATCAGATAAGTCGGTCCAAGGGGTGGCTGATATTGGACAACAATACTTCCTGGTCTTCCACCAGCCTTGGGTACAATGACCCCCTTTGATATCGAAGAGCCACTGCTCGCTACGTACGATGAGAAAAGCCAAGACTGCAGTAACGGAGCCAACAATGGTGACAACAACCCAGCCCAAGCTCCGATCCACTGTATTTCGTATACGACCGCGGAGCGACTTTCGCTTACGCAGACGGAAAGTGCGGTTAGAGTCTTTAATCTATGATCGGGTCAGATCTGCCTTGGGGAGCGGGCCATACTCAGCAGGACTGACCGCATCATGAAGCCAATCGATGGAACTGAAACTCGAATACCTGGCAATGTGTGAGAGGGGGGATGGTGGGAGGAATGCATAGCATAACTCACCACACACGTATACCGTTTGCTTTCGCTGCGTCATTGTCCTCCGTAGAATCCGCCATGCCTTCCTCCTCCAGCGGAGCATCATATGCAGATGGGGTATTCAGAACAAAGAAAGAACTTCGCGAGCGTGATAAACGAGGAGACGGCGGATTCGAAGCGAATCCTCTGAAGGATACTCCTGATATAGTCTTCTGTCGACCGATGGTGTATTTTGAACGGCTCAAGGACGAAATCGAGCCGTAGTTGATATTCCCAGTTGAGCTGTCGAGAAGCGTGGAAGGATTAGGTTGTTCCGCGGGAGCTTGAGAAGATCTGTCAATACTAGAGCTAGTTCCAATGCGAAGAAGACGCTCTCTTCGGCTGTGCGGAGGCATGGGGGCGATGAAACGAGCCTGTTGGGGCAGTACTGTCGTTAGGAACTGAGAGTCCCTAGTAGAGTCGTGTTCCGACATAACGTCGTCTTGGACAAAAGCTGGATAACTGTAACTCCTTTGAAGAGGAGTGGGCGGCAAAGGTTCGAAGGCAGCTGCCTGTTCTGGCACTGCATGATGCGTGTGCGCATTAGAAGCAAGGCTGCTCAGGGACGTTGCCGACATCACAACTGTATTGCGAACGCCGTCTGTCGTCGGTGTTCCAATCCTATCGGATACCGGCAGTTCCCATGTCTGGCTCCAAAAAGGACATTCCAACTATTTCAAGATGAATTACATCCCAGTTTTTTTTTCTAAATAGCGTGTATTCACACGTCACTGACCATTATCCTTCGAAAGGTTTTGCATTTCCTCACAATTCTTTCGTCCGCCCTAACACAACAACCCATTCATACTCGATGGAGAAAAATGCTCTACAGATGGACAGGGGTAATAGACATCACTAGGGGAGTCTAGTCGAAGAGGAAGGTGAGTGATTCAGTCGAACAGTGCCGTAGAACATCGAGTTGGAAAAGCAGTGACGCTACATTGTATACACGCGATACGAGATATAACAGGGGTAGTCAAAGAAATGGAATAGGGAAAGACAATAAATACCATCCTCCACGATGGATGCGCCTCAGAGGTGTACAAGCTCGTTCCTTTTCATGTAACAAGGAAATGTGGCCGAACGAGCGATGTCAGCGTCGACGCTCTTTCGAGTATCAACCTCATCTCGCTGCCACAAGACATATTTCTCATCACCGGCGGTTTGATCGAGGAAGAATCAAGGAGAAAACTTTTGGTTCCGTAAAGCTTTTATAAGAGGATAGATTCAAACTCCGATCGGCACGGTCCGTCAAGCTGAAGCGGCTGCCCTCGCACATCCAAAGGTAATCAGCGCCTCGATGACTGCTCCATATTTTTTCTTACAGAATCTTCACATAAGCTCACCAACCACCAGTGAAGAAGCTTGCTCCCTGTCTGAGAGATTGAAAGCAAGCAACAAGTCTGGCGACAAACGTACTCACATTTTGTTGAAGCGGCTATCGCACTATCCCACATCAAGCAATAACTAGACTCAATCAAACCGTGATATTGCTATGCCTTGCATCATGGTGTAATGTGACTGATTCACATGTTGCATCGGTCAGCATGAGCCTTATCCGCACCGAGAGCTCGATCACCTACAGGCAATATGTAGGGGAGACCGACCTGCCTGCTATCATGCGACTAGTCGAAAGCGAGCTCAGCGAACCTTATGTCATTTACACATATCGACATTTCCTCCACAAATGGTGAGTTTTTCGCTTCATATCCCTCAGATTATGACACGAGCAGCATTCTCAGGCCTCATCTATCTTTTCTTGTGAGTAATATATTATGTTTAGAAATATTTCCTTATCACGCATGGTCTAGGCCATCGACTCAGCTTCCTCCCGACCCGTTGGCGTTATCGTATGCAAACAGAGTCGACATCGTAACGGGAAGGACCGAGGATACATTGGCATGCTGAGCGTACAGAAATCTTGGAGACACCGTGGAATAGGTAATTACTCCGCAGAGAATTTACTAGCTGATCTCAAAATTCCACATCCCTAGCCAAGACCCTCGTTAATCGTTCTATTGAGGCCATGTGCGCTCGCGACGTGGACGAGGTCTGTTCGGGACTGTCTGCTTTCTGAACACTACTCATGGATTAGCCTTGCATCTTAACCACCAGGTCGTCCTCGAAACCGAATACGACAATTCAGCTGCCCTCAGCCTCTACGAAAGTCTAGGATTTATTCGCGAGAAGCGGCTCTTTCGATTTTACCTAAATGGAAAAGACGCATTTAGACTTGTACTGGATTTTAAGTATCTTAGAAAGAATGCGGGGGAGGGGCAAGGAGACAGTAGTTGCGTTGATCAGGAGGCGTGTGGCTGATGCGAAAGGAGGCGTGCAGGACTCGCTTTCATGTGAACCCCCAGCTGTGCCTAACTCCCCCTTGATGTTGGAAGCTGGCTATTAGGTAGGCATGGGTCATCGCGAGTTGGAGCGGTGACATACTGCCGCTGAATACTATTCTTATACTTACCTTCACATGAGTAGAGCTCATGGGGACACTAAATTCTTCTCGGTGACAATGCGATGCGTGTGTAATCGGAAGTCTCGGAGTTTCACAGCTCGCCACAGTCCACTGGCGCAAGGAAGAAATGCAGAGAAATGTTAAATATTTAAAAGATAACCGGTCTCGGCCGCATTGTTCCAGCGGCGTATACAAGAATACGGTCAAATTTGATATCAAGGAAAGACCTGCATTGATCTTGACCCTGATTCTCATTTCTTCAATGACGTTTCTCATGGGCATTCCGCTGGTCCGGTCGGGAATACATCTTCGGGCTGTAGATCGCCGTATATTGATGAATAATGAGCACACTCAAAGGATGAGGACGTTACCAGAAACCGCAGTTGTAAACCTTCCCCTTATTCTTCGTATCAATATGGCGCCGTGCATCAGCCTCACGCGCGAAGAGCGCATCACTAACCACGAATCAGCTCTGCATAACCAAACCGCCACAGAACATACCAAGTCATGCACTTGAACCGCTTCTCTTTAAGATGAACCCTGCGAATGTGTCTGACAACCAACTTCTCCGTCCCAAACTTCCCGATAGGATGTGTGCATCCTTTGAAAACACACTTGTAATAGTCTCCCCTTTTCTTGCAGCGTTTTGTGAAGTACCTGCTGACGATCTCCATGCTTGCCACAGAATTCTGGGTGTAGGTGTGCTGTTCTGGAAGGTTGTTCTGATTGTTGATGGTGGATGGTGACACGGGCTTGATGGGAAAAGGCGTTAGCTACATGCTGGAGAGGGTAAATCATATAGTCTTACCGCGTTGAGAACGAGATCAGCCAAAGCGAAGGGCAGGGAATTGTCTTCATCTAACACACTCACATCAGCGGCATTGCGGCTGATAGTGTCCATACCAGAGACGTGACTTGACATATAGATCTGTCCTTCCACTGCATCGTGTTGTCTGCTGTTGGTGGATGAGATAGCCTGTATAGAGCATCAGTAATACTGGTGCTGGGGAAGGTGTATGATCACAGTGCTTACCGTGTATGCAGAGGTATCGGGAGTCAGGAGAGTGTTTCCGGAACCTTCATTCCTCGCTACAGCTCCCTCGAGATGGCCAGTATTGAGAAAAGCTAGCGAGAAGCACATTAACATAATTGAAAGCTCAAGTGTAAGAGACTCTTACCCAGCAACAAGTCTATATGGGGTTGGATGTGGGTGAATGGAAAGAAGTGGAGTAGTTGCAATTAGAGAGTTCAACGAGTGAGACAGTTTGGTGACTTACCGAGGTCAAAGTCAAAGCCCATGGTGAGAGAGTCGTGTTTGAATAGACTTGAATCCTCATGAAGACAGCCCAGACCTTTCAGTGGATCGTCTAGATGTTAATGAACATGACAGACGCGAAGCATGGAGGATTCACCTGATTGAACAATGTGATCACTCATGCTGACTCTAGAGCCCATGGAAAAGGACTAAGGTGGAGAATGTTAAAACTTTATACAACATATGGCAGGCAATGTTGCCAGAAAGAAGACGAAACATCAAGGTTTCATCGTATTCCTAATGCAACGGTGAACATGGTTGAGAACACCAACCCAACACTGTTGACTACCAATTCATCAGACCATCGTTCCTCATGGCAACGGCTGTTGGTGGGCGTCTAAATTCTGTGGAAGCTTATCCTTCGTTTCTGTTTGAGTCGTGGTGGAATGGACTCGATTCTCCATGAAAAAAGCCCAGACCTTTCAGTGAATCGTCTAGGTTAAAGAACATGACAGACGCGAAGCATGGAGGATTCACCTGATTGAACAATGTGATCACTCATGCTGACTCAGGAGCCTGTGGAGACAGATTGAGGTGCAGACTGTTATGTTTCCAGAAAGAAGACAAAACACAAATTTCATAGTCAACTGCGCGATGTTGGTTGAGCTGAGATTCCATCGGTGGGCGTCTATATTTTCATTTCTATTTATTTATTTTATACCATTTTATACGTCAGCAGGCTGTGATGATTGACGCTACACAAGTGGTACCTTGAGAAAGCCTGTTTCTCTTGATCTTACAGATATCTGTCATTGACTTCTGATTTACAAAACTCACGGAGAACCTCCTTGACGGAAATGATTCTGGAGAACCCTTCTTCACAATCAAAGGCACCCAGTCTTGCCACAGATTCTGCATGCGCAAAGGAGCTGTTGAGAATTAAGAGCGGTGGGGGATGAACGATAAGTGAAGCGTGGCATTAACTTGAGCCAGCTATGAGGAACAGAAACAGAAAGTAGCAAGAGAACTAGTTAACTCTTGCTTCAAATGATGGACTTAACAATAATGAGTGGCTGGGCTAAAACCAACTAAAATATTTGGCTACCTAACATAAATTACCAATTTTTTTAGTTTTAGTTGAATGATACATGATGTTGCTTCCCTGTTCACTTCAGTTCTCCCCATCCCCAACCTCTTAATGGATGAAGGTGAGTTTACGGCTCTTACCTTGTGATGCACCCCCCCTTTGAATTCACTGGCTTCCATTGCAATACTTCACAAAGGGACTGTCGATTCCCCTCTATTCACTTCTCATTGACCCCGTTATATTTCACAGCTCTTCTCATCCCAAAAATCGGACTCTCTAGCTCTCTTCAACTGTCCTCAGTATCTTGTCCGTCCCCCGTGATACCCCCTCATTGGCCGTTTCCGTCTTCACATCAGGCAGCCGTTGTGAGTCCTCCTTCCCTGACGCTACCTCATCGTCGATTTCCTTATCTAAAAATGCCTCCTCTTTGGCGAGAAATGTCACGAGTGGTCTCTTGTGTTGCTGTCGCCTTTGTATTCGCGCTTCTCGAGATGGCTTCTCCTGTGACGCGAGCGACATCCGACGACGGCGAGACAAGAGAGGTGTTGGGAGTGTGTGTAGGTACGTACAGCAGAGCTCATGTGTAAGTGATTGCCCAACACAACGGGTGATTAGAGGAGTTGTGAGGTTATGAGGTGGTCTGAAGTATCATCATACGATACGTGAGAGACGACCTCATGTGAGGCATGCTCTATATCAGTCGTGAACTCGTCTCAAGGGTGTGCAAGCTTTGCGCACGGGAATCAATATCCAGCCATGTACGAGTTTTTAAATATTGGGGTTGATTACAGAAGTCGCATGGTTATGCTGAGAGCCACTTATTCCAAGGGCATCATCATAGAAAGGCTTTACATCACACCGCGTATCCTAAATCTCGTTTCTCCGATGGCTTTTCTCGTGAGCATTCCGCTGGTCCGATCGCGAGTACCTCTTCGCGCTGTCGATCATCATACGTTGGTGAATGAATACACTCAAAGGATGAGGGGCGTTACCAGAAACTGCAGTTGTAAACCTTGCCGTCGTTCTTCATATCAACATGGCGCCGTGCCTCAGCCTCACGCGCAAAAAAGCGCATCACTAAACAAGAATTAGATCTCCATAACCAACCCGCCACAGAACACACCAAGTCATGCACTTGAATCGTTTCTCTTTGAGATGAGCACTGCGAATGTGCTTGACAACCAACTTCTCCGTCCCAAACTTCCCGATAGGATGCGTACATCCCTTGAAAACACACTTGTAATAGTCTCCCCTTTTCTTGCGGCACTTTGTGAAATGTCTGCTGACGGTCTCGATGCTTGCCACAGGATTGTCGGTGTATATGTGCGGTTCTGGAAGGTTGTTCTGATTGTCTATGGTTGGTGATGACACTGACTTGATGTGAGAAAGACATTGGACAAGTTGAGGAATATTATTGGTGGACATTTCTTTTGTTCTTTTATCTGACACATTCTCTTTTTCACCTGACTTTTGCCTTGTTCTATGTTTGATAACTTTTTCACGTCATTACTAACTGACATTCTATTCTTGTGCTAATATTCCCACTCCATACTTCTTTTCCCTATCTTGACACATTCTCGCTTATCTGCTGTGTCAGATACTCCTTTCTTGATTCCTTTCTTGTACTTTTTGTTCTCGTGCTTTGTCATGCACTACCCCTATTCTTACCAAGCACCTCTATCGCATCGTTTTGCATCGTCCTGCATCGTTGCTGTAGACATGTATATAAAGGCCTCTGTTCTCTGTAAAATAACAAGTCAAATTTCACAAGTCAAGTCCAGTCCAAGTCAAAGTCAAGGAAGCAAGCAAGCTCAAGGATAGTCTAGAACGGTCTAGACTACGTCACATGTCACGGTCACACATCACAGTCACAGTCACACACATCACGGTCACATGTCACATACACAAGACTTGGACAAACAAGTATGGACAAAGAGTTCATGGAACCGATCATCGCGTGTGAGTTCCAGATGGAACATTGTGGTTAGATGGTGTCAGAACCCATTCCCGACTGTTTCCTGAGACCTCGGGCTTCTGGGCCCAAACACCCGACCATCATGTTTCACCTATTCATACCCGCGTTTGATCCTTTCCCTTCGTAGCTTACGACCCTGACCTCGGTCATTCGGTCCCTGAACCCTGAACCCTGTCAGAATCCGAATAACAGTGATAAAGGTTGTGGATGAATATTGTGTTAGTAAATCTGTTCGGAAATGTTCCTAATGATAATAGAATGGTTTTTGAAGGTGAATAGAAATCCTACAGTAAAAGCGAATGGCTTTCGGAATGTTTGTGAACAAAATGTATTGTTCCGAAGAGATAAAGGTTCCGAAAGGATTCTATCTCGTAGATCGAATGAACTTTGCAGTCCATGTTGATCACAGCCAGTGATCTCACATTCTTTGAAGTGGGTTAAACTAATAAAAGTAGAATTGGAGTGCTTTGTCAGAATCCAAATTTCAGTGATAAAAGATATATGTGAAGGTTGGGTTAGTAAATCTGTTTGGAAACATTCCTAAGATAATAGAATAGTTTTGGAAAGTGAATGGAAATCCTACAGTAAAAGTGAATGGCTTTCGGAACATCTGCGAATGAAGTGCATAGTTCCAAAGAGATAGAGGTTCCGAAAGGATTCTATCTCTTAGATCGAATGAACTTGGCAGTCCATGTCGATCACAGCCAATGATCTTACATTCCTTGAAGTGGTTTTAACTAATCAAAATGGAATTGGAGTGCTTACTCAAAAATATGAAGTTGTTGTTGAAGGTGAGTTGGAGATGAGTTGGCAAGTGTGAGTAGAAGAATCAAGTTGACATACGATAATTGAACTAGGGAACATACATGTGGATTGTTTGGCTATATACCGAAGGATTCGGAAGTGAAAGTGAATGGGAATGAGTCTGTGAGGATTGGAAAATAGCCAAGGTACATGTATACTAATTAAAGGCCATAAAAAAAAAAGAACAATGATGGAAGGAAAATTGTGAATGAAGAAAAAAGGGATAATAGACTATTACCAGCTCCTGAAACATGTTTCTGAATTGTATGGCTTTTCGGGTAGAGATAGCCATGCCTAAATCTTTCGGAGAGTCATTATGAGAGTCTAGAACATTCAGATCATCAGGTCTGATAATATGGCATGTCATTGCAAGCTCTGAATGAATATGAATAACTCAATCCATAATTTTATGGTGAAAGATGGGGATAGTGATGGGGATAGTCAGGGTGCTTCTTTTCTAAAAAAAGAATATGATTGGACCTGACCAATGATTGTTTCACAGGGATTGTTTCACTAGATGGAGTGTTTGAGTCGAAATGATAGATAAAAGAGTTGTTGGATAAAATTGATGGGAATGTGGGTATGTTGCTTCGGACTTCGGACAAGGTCGATGTGAATGTAATGCCCAAATTGTGATCATGACATGCTTACTCAAATATGAAGTTGTTGTTCAAGGTGAGTTGAAGACGAGTTGGCAAATATGAGCAGAGAAATCAAGTTGACATACAATAATTGAACTAGGGAACATACATGCGAATGTGTTTAGTTATATACCGAAGGATTCGGAAGAGAGAGCGAATGGGAATGAGTCCGTGAGGATCGGCGAGTAACCAAGGTACATGTATACTAATTAAAGGCCATAGAAAACAAAGAACAATGATGGAAGGAAAATTGTGAATGAAGAAAAGGGATGAAACGAACTAACAACCAATCCTGAAACATGTTTCTGAATCGCATGACTCTTCGGGTAAAGATAACTGTCCCTAGATTCTTCGGAGGATGATCCTGAGGGCTTGAAACATCCATATTATAGAGTCTAATAATATGGAATGTCATCGCAAGCTTCCAAAGAATAGAAACAACTCAATCAATGAGTATAATGGCAAAGATGGGGATAGTGATGGGGATAGTCAGGGTGGTTCTTTCTGAAAAAGGTTATGATTACCCCTGACCAACGATGTGTTTCACTAAACATTGATAGATTTATGCAGGGAAACTGATGAAGAAGCAGGTTGTTGAATGAAAATGATGTAATTGGGGCGTTGACGGTTCAGGGTTCGGACAATCTGTTCGGACAATCTGTTCGGAAGAGGTGGTTCAGAGGATCCATGATATGGGTGAGGTGTCCATATTGTGATCGTGACAAACCCCCTCGTATATAAGTCACTCATCCATGTACATGACAATCAGTTCTGATATCGACTAAGATACCCAAATATATTCTATCTCTAATCTTTACGCTCCTTCGTCCCCTTCGCTAAGGTCACGCCTGAACTTCGGGTGACCTCTGTCACGATCACAATATGGACACCTTGTCTATATCATTGTCCTTCCGAACAAATCCTTCCGAATGGATCTTCCGAATCCCGAATCACCCTTGCCTCAATACTTCACACACATTTGATCCGGTCACCTAATCCAGTTCAGGAATCACTCCATGAAGTGTTTAGTGAAACAATCAATAACCAGGTCCAATCATAATCTTTTCTGGAAGAGAAGCACCCTGACTATCCCCATCACTATCCCCATCTTTTCCAATGAACTCATTGATTGACTTATTTCTATTGTGTGGAAGCTTGCGATGACATTGCATATCACCATACTCTATGATATGAATGTTCTAGGCCCTCAGGATCATCCTCCGAAGGATTTAGGGATGGTTAGTTCTACCCGAAGAGCCATGCGATTCGGAAACATGTTTCAAGAGTTATTGTTGGTCCATTAATCTTTTTCTTCATTCACAATTTTCCTACTTGGCTTGTTCTTTGTTTTCTATGGCCTTTAATTAGTATACATGTACCTTAGCTACTTTCCGACCCTCACGGACTCATTCCCATTCGCTCTTCCTTCCGAATGGTTCAGTATATAGCTAGCACATTCGCATGTATATTCCCTAGTTCAATTATTGTATGTCAACTTGATTTCTCTGCTCATATTTGCCAACTCATCTTCAACTCACCTTGAACAACAACTTCATATTTGAGTAAGCACTCCAATTCTACTTTTATTAGTTTAACCCACTTCAAAGAATGTGAGATCACTGGCTGTGTGTCAGAATCTGAATAACAGTGATAAATGTTATTTTAAATAAGTGTTTTAGTTATTTTTTAGTTACAAGTGAAATAGCCGCTGAGAAGTACCGGCCCTCAACTAAATAGTTTAGTATAAATAGCTCAATTATATACTGAATAAATTAGTTGGTTTCAGCCCAGCCGCTCTATAGAGAGCCCGGTAAAGTTTTAGTATCTCGGTTCGGTTCTCGGTTCAGATCTTGTTTCAGCTATCATTGCGGCCAGCACCCGCGCTCGTCCAGTCTCGTCTCCCATATTCCATTCAACGTCTTTTCACAGATTAAGAGTCTCACCGGCTCCCGATGGCCCAATCTACTATCACACCCAGTCATCCAAAACATG
>QMFG01006940.1:2265-12495 GCA_003314545.1 Ramaria sp. MG151 | reverse complement strand
ACGAGTTTCGTACGTGAGTTGGACCCTAACGCGCATCCGGTCAATGGGAGTGTGTTCTGGCCTCAATTTGAAGAGAGCAATCAGAGACGACTGCTGTTGCAAGTGAATGCAACGCAGGTAGAGACAGTTCCTCAGAGTCAATTGGATAGGTGTGCGTTTTGGAAAGGGCTGGCAATCAAGATGGAGCAGTGATGTGCCATGTGTCACTGTAGGGTTGCTGCATACAGTTCTTTTCCTTGACCGAATTTGAATACACAGGTTTTCGTTGTTGTGGAGATTTTGAAACAGTGTGCTGTGTCTACCAAATAAATGTGTTAGTGAAACACATAACTTATAGAAGGAGGGGGTTTTATTTGAGAATAGGGATGAATTTCCAGACTTGGAGCATATCCATCTTCACCAAATGTGAAAAAAATCACATGGAATTTGATGCAATGTCTGGGTGTCTGGGATATCAATTGATTTTTTGGAGTAAAATTTTGTGTTTTCAATTCAACTTCAACGGCTTTCATAAATAAATTCTCCGAACTTGAAAAGAATTTTTTTATGGGATAGAAGTGATAGAATTATGGGATAGGATAATATAGCAACTCCAAGAATTGCGCAGTAGGCTTGGATTGTCTTCAGGGAATAAACTAAAAGATTATTCTCCTCAGTGGTGTCAATCACTATATTAAAGAATCACTACCTAAAAGATTATTCTACAGAATTCTCAGTAACTAGAACTACATATAATGTTACAGGCTCACCTCCTCAGTGGTGTCAATCACTGAGGAGGGGGAACACGCAAGCGTGTCTCACCTGCGTATATACCCTAACCGGCGTTTACGCGCCCGTGTGCGTTGAGTGGCCAAACTACCGGCTCCGCCCCAAATTCTGGGCGCTCGCCTATTCTCGACGCGGAAGCAAAACGAAAGGGGTCGCGCGGCTTGTAATACATAGAAACGCGAAAACAAACTAAAAAATTGCGAGTAGAAAATATGGAAAAAATTATAGGAGATATATTTGGCTTGACTCAAGGACATATGGCAAATGTGTGCCCAACAAGAAGTGCAAATGATTCACTGATGTCGCAGACTGCCCATTCTTGTGTCCAAGATCCTCCTATCATCCTAACAAATGCTTCTGCAATACCACACTGGGGACACAAAAGTTTCAGCATAAAAAATCTGAAGAAAACTTGAAAAAGTGGTTGAGTTGTATCATGATTTTTAAGGAAAACTGGAGACAAATTTCACATTTTAATCATGGTTATAATGTTCTGTTATAGTTTTCTCTGGTGAGCTATGGAAAACTCTAGAAAAACCCTAGCCAAACATTAATTTTGAATAGTGTTCTGAAGTGTAGAAGACTGTAGAAATGTTGAGTCACTTATTAACACTCTACTTATGATTTTCTTGACAGGAAGACTTTCCCATGCCTCGTGTTCCAGGACAGCAGCACAGTTGTTGCTGACATTATCAGTAGTAATTGTTAGGAAAGAGAAAGCTATTTTTAGATAAATCTCAAGGGCCAGTCCCTAATATTTCTGCCTTCAAACTTTATCCTACCCCTGAATCCCCCTTTTATAAAAAATATTCTCACTCCATTTTATTAGTGATGAGGGGTGAGGCAAATGAAACATATCCAATTAATTCTACTTGTTAAGAACTGAATCGGAACAGAAGCAGAGATAGGGTTGGGACTCAAGATAGAGTCGACTGAGGTTCGGGGTTGGGGGGCCGAGGGGGGCTGAGGCTTGGCGAACGGGTTGAATGGGACTTGGCTTCAGCTTATGTGCTGCGCCAGCTCAGAGTCCTGTCCTGTATTTCGGACGAGGCCTGAGGTCACCCGAGGTTCAGGCGTGACCTTAGCAAGAGGAACAAAAGGAGCATAAGGATTAAAGGTAGAAATGTATTTGGGTATCTTAGTCGATATCAGAACTGACTTTCATGTACATGTACCAGTAGCTTATATACGGGAAGGCTTGGGACCAAATGACTGAGGTCAGGGTCGTAAGCTATGAAGGGGAAAAGATCAAACATGGGGTATGAATAGGTAAAACATGGTGGTTGGGGATTTGGGCTCAGAGGTCCAAGGTCTCAGGAATTGGTCAGGAACGGGCTCTGACAGTACCTCCCTCTTAAGGCTGAACCCATGAAGCCTTTAGGTGTTTTTTTACGTATCGGGGACTGAGGTCACGTGACATGTTCAGGTTGTTCAAGATATAAAAGGCGCGTCCTATCGTGGGTAGATGCTAATTGAAATTGAAAATGTCCCCCACAACTGCCCCCAAAACAACCACTGACAAGCACACGCATCTACTGTGTGAGATGCAGGAGTTGGAGGCGGCCGAGAAGGAAGAGAAGGAGCAGGCCTCCAGGCTTGCTTGGGAGAAGGCGAAGGCCGAGTGGGAGGCCCGCGAGAGGGCTAAAGTTGCGGCCAAGGCAAAGGCCAAGGGGGATGCAGAGGCAAAGGCCAAGGCTGAAGCAAAGGCCAAGGCTGAGGCAGCCAAAAAACAGGCTGCCACAAAGGCTCAGACACCTGTGCAGGCGGAGGTGAAGGCCTCGGTACTTGAAGCAACAAGAAAACCACTTGGGTCCAGGGTAAAGTGGAAGGCTGAGAAAGCGGCCGAGGGTTCGGAGGCAGCGAGGTGAGTATGAGAAAAATATTATTATTTTCATTTTAATTAACTTCTGTTTCAGAGAATTTGCAACAAGTGCCGCTTCTGTGGTGATGTGTGTGAGCTTGGGGCCTCAGGGGACTCGTGCTTAAGGTGCTGTGAGCGAATGGTGACCTGTCTGTGGCCCGAGGACCCCCGAGGGAGGGGAGGGAAGGAGCCAAAGGGGGTCCAGACTGAGGACTTGGAGCCCAAGAGTGAGGAGGGGGCCGAGCATCTGGTGAAGAGGGCCAAGGGTGTGGCCTCGCAGGCAGGCCCGATCCCTTGGGAGCCCTCAATGCTCGAGGAGGGCAACCGCCTGGAGAGGCAGAGGTTGAGCGCTTGCGCAACCTGAATGAGGTCATGTGAGGGAAGGTTCGGTTGGACCACCGAGGGGTGGTCATGGCAGAGGAGGTCTCGTTGAGCTTGAGGCTCATCGAGAGGGGGCTGCAATGGGTTGCAGTCATTTGGCTGGACGATCTTGTGCCTGAGCCTCGGGCAGGTGCAGATGAGAGCGGGGATTCGGGCGAGCAGGGGTCAGGGGTTCGGGAGGTTTTGGAGGGTTTGGAGGGGCATGTGGAGACCAAGGTTTGGGTGGATAAGGGGAAGGGAAAGGAGAGGGAGGAGGAGACTCTGGAGTAGGGGTAATTGTACTGGAGAGAAAATTAATAGTAATAATAAGTTTTTCTTTTTTTTTTTTTTGGTGTGAAAATTGGTTCGGGCTCGGGTTTATGTAGGGAGAAGGGACTTAAGAAAAAGGAAAGGAGCAAAGTTTGGGATTGGGAGTTTGGGCTCAGGTTTATGTAGGTGGAAGGGACTTAAGAAAAAGGAAAGGAGCGAAGTTTGGGATCGGGAGTTTGGGAGTTTGGGAGTTGGTGTACATAGTTTTATTTTGTTATGATTGATTTTTTTTTTGAATATACCTAAGAGAGAGAGACCATGTGAGAAAATGAAAGGAGTGAGGGTTCAGGTTACAGGTTCCAAGGTCCGGGTTTGGCAGGGTAGGTGGTGTGGAACTCGGTTACGATTTTGGATGCATGTCCAAGGTCGGTCGCGAGGATCCACAATGTTTCTTCGTCGGTGCCTTTGTAACTGGCCCATTGGACTAGGTATAGGAGGTTGCAGGGTCTTTGATGTTTGTCCAGCTTGGAGTCGAGGATTTCCAATACCTCGTACTTGGGTTCGCCGTCAATTTCGATGGGCGGTGGCGGAGGCTCAGTTCGGTTAGGAAAGGTGTTTGGGACCAAGGGTTTGAGCATCGAAATGTGGAAGACAGGGTGGACCGTGCGCATGCTGTCCAGGAGCCGTAAGGTGTACGAGTGAGAACCGGGTTGGCTGAGGACTTTGAAGGGGCCGAGGTACTTTTCGGCTAGTTGTCATGATCACAATCTGGGCATTACATTCACATCGTCCTCGTTCCAAACAATTCCTTCCGAAGCATTTCGTCCGAAGTCCGAAGCAACATGCCCACATTCCCATCAATTTTATCCAACAACTCTTTTATCTATCATTTTGACCCAAACACTCCATCTAGTGAAACAATTCCTGTGAAACAATCATTGGTCAGGTCCAATCATATTCTTTTTTTAGAAAGGAAGCACCCTGACTATCCCCATCACTATCCCCATCTTTCACCATAAAATTATGGATTGAGTTATTCATATTCATTCAGAACTTGCGATGACATGCCATATCATCAGACCTGATGATATGAACGTTCTAGACTCTCATAATGACTCTCCGAAAGATTTAGGCATGGCTATCTCTACCTGAAAAGCCATACGATTCGGAAACATGTTTCAGGAGCTGGTAATAGTCTATTATCCCTTTTTTCTTCATTCACAATTTTCCTTCCATCATTGTTCTTTGTTTTTTATGGCCTTTAATTAGTATACATGTACCTTGGCTATTTTCCGATCTTCACAGACTCATTCCCATTCACTTTCACTTCCAAATCCTTCGGTATATAGCCAAACAATCCGCGTGTATGTTCCCTAGTTCAATTATCGTATGTCAACTTGATTTTTCTACTCACACTTGCCAACTCATCCCCAACTCACTTTCAACAACAATTTTCTATTTTCGAGTAAGCACTCCAATTCCATTTTGATTAGTTAAAACCACTTCAAGGAATGTAAGATCATTGGCTGTGATCGACATGAACTGCCAAGTTCATTTGATCTAAGAGATAGAATCCTTTCGGAACCTCTATCTCTTCGGAACTATGCACTTCATTCGCAGACGTTCCGAAAGCCATTCGCTTTTACTGTAGGATTTCAATTCACTTTCCAAAACCATTTTGTTATCATTAGGAATATTTCCGAACAGATTCACTAACCCAACCTTCATATACATCTTTTATCACTGAAATTTGGATTCTGACACTAGTTTCTTCAAGGGTTGAGTGGTACGGAAGAATTGTGCTTTGACGAAAACATGCGAACCAATTGGGAGCTCAGGAGCCAGGTGCCTTCAGGCGTCGGCCGAGACCTGGTAGCGAGATTGAGCCAGTTTGATTTGCTCTTTCAGTACCTGGTGTAGTTGGTCTAGGTCGATCGCGAAGTCTCAGGCCCGAGAGGAGGCGAGATCTCGGTCAGGGTGGACCGAGATATTCAGGTGGTATCCCTTGTTCGCAAAGAATGGTGATACTCCCATCATGGCACTTGGGGCATTGTAGTAAGCAAATTCAGCGAGTGGAAGTAGATCTGCCCAATTGTTCTGTTGGTAGTTACTATACACTCGAAGGTATTGTTCCAAAATTTGGTTAGTATGTTTGGTCTGACCATCGCCCTCAGGGTGGTAGCCCAAGGTGAAGTGAAGTGTCATGTCTAAGGCTTTACCCAATGATTTAAAGAAGTGGGAGACGAACTCCGAACCTCTGTCCGAAGTTACATGTGAGGGTACACTGTGTTTTGAGAAGACACGTAGGACAAAGAGCTTCACGAGGTTGGCCGAGGTGACTGTGTTGTGCGTTGGAATAAATATCGCTTGTTTCGTTAGTCAGTTGACTACTACCAGTATTGCAGTGTAGCTGGTGGACCGAGGCAGCTGGTTGATGAAGTCCATGGATATCAAGTTCCAGGGTTGTTTGGGGATTGGGAGCTGTCTGAGGAAGCCGTAGGGCTTGTGGCGTTGGGGTTTGGAGCGTAGGCACATGGTACAGGACTTGCAGAATTTGTTGACCGAGGTTCGGAGTCTGGGCCACATGTATTCGCGCCTGATTGCAGACAGAGTCTTGTTCTGACCGAAGTGTCCTGCGAGTATGTGATCATGTTTATACTGTAGTATTCGGAGGTGAAGGTCGTCGGCCTCAGGGATGTAGATTTGGCCGTCGTGTTTTAAGAGTCCATCTTTGGATTGTGTCCATCTTGGGTCGGAGGTGTCGCCAAGGTTTTTAAAGCCTCGGGGTCTGAGGCCAGGTGAGCTTCAATGTCAGTGTGGAGTTTTTCAAAGTCTATGATGAGGCTTGCGTGAAGTGAAGGCAGGATCAAGGACGTAGCTCGGAGTGACTCAGTGATCTGTTGAGTGGTGAAAATCGGCCGAAGGTTCTGTGGATTAATTGTCGCATAGTCATTACCCCCCTCTTTAAGGTAGATGTCCCATCGTCTAGTTAGGGCATCAGATTTTGCACCGAGCTTACCCGGCCAAAACCGAATTACGAGGTTGAACTGCGACAGGTATTCGGACCATTGGGCCTGTCTTCGGGTGAGTAGTTTTGTTGTCAAAAAGTACTCCAGGTTTTTGTGGTCAGTAACAACGTCTATTGGGGATGAGGGGCCCTCTAGATAGTGTCACCAACGTTTGAAGGCCTTGAAGTTTGCTAACAGCTCTTTGTTGTGGATGTCGTAGTTGAGTTTGGCGCCCGAGAACGTCTGAGAGTGGAAAGTGATCAGGTGGATCTTGCCATCCGGGGTGTAGGTTGACAGAATGGCAGTGAGTGCATAGTCTGAGGCATCGGTTTCCACAACCAGCTGTTGGTTGGGGTCCCAATGTGTGAGGAATCAGGACCAAGGTGAAGGCTTTCTTCAGAGTTTCGAATGCTGTTTTGCATTCATCTGAGAAGTGCCAGGTTGTACCCTTTTGGGTGAGTTGGGTGAGTGGTACTGTAATCTCTGAATAGTTAAGAAAGAAACGTCGATAGAAATTGGCAAAGCTGAGGAAGGACTGAATATCTTTAACCTTCCAAGGCTCGGGCCAGTCTCGGATGACTTGAATTTTGTCTTCGGCCATCGTGAGACCTTTGGACATCAGTATGTACCCGAGGAATTCTACCGTGTCTTTGTGCCATTCGCATTTCTTAGCTTTTGCATAGAGACTGTTCTATTGGAGCTGTTGAAGCACTTCACGTACATGCTTTTTGTGCTCGGCGAGTATGTCAGAGTAAATGAGGATGTCATCGAGGTAAACTACCATGCATTTATCCAACAATTCTCCCAGGATGTCATTCATGAAATGTTGGAAAGCTGCAGGTGAGTTAGTTAGCCCGAAGGGCATTACTAACCACTCAAAGGACCCATACCGGGTCTTGAACGCAGTCTTCCATTCGTCTCCTTTGGCGATTTGGACAAGGTGGTACATGTGTTGAAGATCGATTTTGGTATAATACCAAGACTTCTTCGGTGCGTCCAGCAGGTCCAAGACAAGTGGTAGTGGGTATCGGTCTTTCTTAGTTACCTTATACAACCCTCGGAAGTCTACACATAGTTGGAATGCACCATCTTTCTTTCGAACAAAGAGGATTGGTGCCCCATGCGAGGACCGAGAGGGCTGAATGAACCTGATGTTCAGGTGTTCATCAATGAAGGATCGGAGTGTTTTGAGTTCGGACCAAGAGAGCGAGTAGATCGGGGGTTGATGCAGTTTGGCGCTGTCCTCGAGAGTGATCTTGAGGTTGTAGGGTCTGTGAGGCACCAGAGTGTCCACCCTGGACTTGGAGAATACATCCCTGAAGTCACAATAGTCTTCAGGTACGCCTTCCATGTCTGTGGGGGTCAGAGATAGGTTGGCCAAGCGTGCTGAGAGCTCAGTCGACCCCAGGTTGAGGCAAAAGGTTTCAGATCCCTCTAATTTACAGGCAGGCGCAAACGCAGCTGCATTGATTAGGGCGATGCGAGGAGCCTCAAGCTTCGGGATGGATTCGGAGGGTGACTTCGGTTCAGCTGTAGCAGCGCGAACTTCAGTCATTGGAGAGTTGGCCGGATTATCCAGATGGGGTGCTCAGAAGGTAATACTGCGCAATACCCAGTCAATCAACAGATTGTAGCGGGTGAGCCAGTTGTGCCTGAGCATGGCCAAACAGGACAAGTCTAGCGAAGTGACATAAAAGTCTACGGGAAAAGTGTGGTCAGAGAAGAAGCGAATAGGTAGTTCTACTGCTTTGGTGATTATGGAGTTTGTACTACCATCAAATAATTTAAGAGGGATCGGGTCTATGGTTTGGGTTTGGAGGTTGTGTCTACATACAAAGGTAGATTCAAGGAAACAGTGTGTGGAACCAGAATCTACTAATGCTTTAAAAGGGGTGTTTGGAATAGTTTCGGAAGACAAATTAACTACAAGAGAGGTAGGACTAAACAGAGCAGAAGTGTTCAGTCTAACCTCTATGTCGGCATGTTCAGGGTCAATGCAACCCTCGGGACATGCAGAGGCTGAAGGGTTGCGGATTAGTTTTTTGCCTCGGGGACTGTGGCCATGGGTTCAGCCTTGGCCTCTGAGGGCTTGTTGCTGCCTGCGCCACTCGGGCCTTTGCTGCAGCTCTCAGACACACACTAGCTTTGTGGTCCATACTGCTGCAGACCAGACACAAGTTCAGGTCAAAGCGACACTGGCGTTCTTGGGGAGTAAGCTTGCTGTCAGGTCCGAGCTTACCCAAGAGGTTGGGTCCCTTCAGCTGAGGCATGGAGGGCTTTGCAGCCTGTTATGAACTAGATCTTAGCGGAGGCAAAGTGAGGGTTGGGACTCAATATAGAGTCGACCGAGGTTCGGGGTCGGGGGGCCGAGGGGGGCCGAGGCTTGGCGAACGGATCGAGTGGGACTTGGCTTCAGCTTATGTGCTGCGCCAGCTCAGAGTCCTGTCCCGTATTTCGGACGAGGCCCAAGGTCACCCGAAGTTCGGGCGTGACCTTAACGAGGGGGACGAAGGAATGTAGAGATTAAGCAAGGTGTATTGGGGTATCTTAGTTGATATCAGAACTGGTTATCATGTACATGAATGAGCGAATTATATACGAGAGGGTTCGGGGGTCGGTGACCGAATGACCGAGGTCAGGGTCGTAAGCTATGAAGGAAAGAGATCAAACATGAAGTATAATTAGGTGAAACGTGACGGTCGGGGTCTCGGGCCCGGAGGCCCGAGGTTTTGGTCGGGTTCTGACAGTACTCCCCCCTTAAGGCTGAACCCATGAAGCCTTTAGGTAAATTGTACGTGTTGGGGACCGAGGTCACGTAAATTTTACGTGTCGGGCGGCTGAAGTCACGTGACGAGGTTGGTGGTTTGGAATATAAAAACCGCCGGTGGTAGAGCACGAACCGTAAGCGCCCCCCCCATGAATTCCAATATGTCCACTACCCCTACCCCTGAAACGACTGCCGAGAGGCGCGCTCGGTTGCTGCACGAAATGCAGGAACTGGAGGTTGCGGAGAAGGAAGAGGCCCGTAAGAAGGCCGAGCAGGAGGAGCAGGAGCGGGTTGAGAAGCTTGCTCAGGAAAAGGCGAAGGCGGATAGGGAGGCCCACGAGAAGGCCGAGGCCGAGGTGAAGAAGAAAGCCGAAGCCGAGGCAAAGAAAAAGGCCGAGGCCGAGGCTAAAGGGAAAGCCGAGGCGAAAGCAAAGGCGAAGGCGAAGGCAGCATCCGAGAAATTGGCCCGAAGCGCGGCCGAGGATGGAGAGTCTGGGGTGACGGAGCACGCCGCGAGCGGGAGTGGAGTGAGTAGGGTGCGTTCGGTACCCGTGAGTGACTTCAACAAATTTTCATTGATTTGGTGTTAATGGTAAGTTTAGAAGTCTAGTATCCCCTGCCTCCCCTGCGGGCGTCGGGGGGAGAGGTGCAAGCTCGGGGTTTCCGGTGCCTCGTGCATCCGGTGTCACGAGTGAAAGGTGGCCTGTACTTGGCCAGGGGAGGTAGGGAAAGAGAAAACGCCGAGGGCACTGAAGAGGCCGAGGTCCGAGAGCTCGGAAGCCGAAAGCACGGACGCGGCCCAACCGTCGAAGCGGGCAAAGTCGACTGCGGCGACGGGTTCCCAGTCGCGTCGGGTGACTGAGACCGCGTTTTCGCGGGTGACCGATGCTTGGGAGGAGTCCAACCGGTTGCGGAAGCAGGAAGTCTCTGCCCTGCGGTTGATAGCCGAGGGCTCGGCTCAGAGGGCTCGGGCGGCCGAGAGGAGGGCCGATATGGCCGAAGCGATGGCCATCAATCTTCGGCATATTGCCGAAGATGTGAAGAGGATTGTGGGGTTGAGGTTGGAGCTGGGCCCGGTGGTGTCGGGGGATGGGGCCGAGCTGGGGTCAATGGAAATCGAGCTTCGGGTGGATAGAGGGATCGAGGGGCACGTTTCGGGGGTTCGGGAGGGTTCGGAGGGGCGACCGAGGTTTGGG